>VMBQ01003747.1:58840-89597 GCA_007657795.1 Dreissena rostriformis | reverse complement strand
ACAGTTTTTTTATTTTAAAGATGATGAGGACAAACTCAACACCTTTGCGAAGCAGGCAGATGCCAGAGTTCTTAAAAAACAAACCAAAAAGCAGAGGGTGTACCAGAAGAACTTTTCCAGTTTGAGTTCCAAACAAAGAAGCCACAAGGCACTTAGAGAGACAGAAAGCAAACTGACAAAATCAAAGAAACTAAGCCCAAGAGCTGCAGTTCAGTCCGAAGAAAATGAAAACAACTCCGACAACTGTTTCTTTGAGCAAAACTAACAAACATGAAAGCATTAGCTCGCAAAACAATAAAATTACTGTCATGAGTCAAATTTTGAGTCAATTCAAAACAACACAAAACAAACCATCAAACATGAACATTAACAATCCTACTAGTATCAAAACAAGTGAACGGACAAACATAGAAAAAGATCACCAACTAGGTAGCCCAGACACCAGCTTCATGAAGCTTCTTACAACGGAGAGCTCAACAAATGAATACTGCACCTCAATATCATCAACAGTTTCAGCAATCTCCTCTGCGCTTGCAGTAACAGACCAAAAAAGCCAGCACAGTTATATGTCTTCTGAGATGTCTGGCAGCCAATCGCCAATGCCAAACCAATTTCTTGAAGGTAAGTTAGTTTGTAAAAAATGATAGTTTGATATAAAGATAACATATTTTTGGCATGAATGTAAAAAAAAATCAAGTGCAAAAATAAAAAATGTGTCTGCATATATCAGAAATACTGCGTACTATGTTAAATTAATAACTAATGAACTGTCCAATATCAAAAGCTAAGAGCTGTAACATGATCATTTTGAATATGATTGTCTTTGCAATCTGGCCTTCATTGGCACAACGTTATATGTAAAGTTATTTCGATTAAAATTATATCACTAGAAAATCATTAAAACACACTACTATTTAAAGAAAAAACAATATACGGCTATGCTTATCTCAACTGATTTCTTTAATTATATAGAACTACAAAAAAAAGGTTTGTAGTCTCATTAAGTTACCAGGTCATAGTATAATAGCCTTATTTGTGTGGGTTTTTTTTGTATGACTTTCACAGTAGATTCATCACTAGCGGCCCCAGACTAAGTGCAGTTTCTTACATTGCTACTGAATCCAGAAGTGCAAGCATTTGCTGCAAACATGGTCCAGCAAATGAAAAATGTCCAGACACCGAATAGGGTATTCTATATAATATATTTTTCATAATCTTACATGAATAACCAGTAGACTAAATCTTGGAGGGGGATTAACAATTTTGTCTATATGTTTTGAAACATCATTTAATGAGACTGTCCGTTCGTGAGATGCATGTCTTTTAATCATTTTTTTTCATACCCAAATCTACAAACAGGAACTGTGATAATCTACTAACAGATTTAAAAGTATAAGTACTTATACTGTACTGTCAAGCATCAGTTTGTAAAAATATTGTAAGTACTGTAATCAGTTAATCATTATCTTAAGATTAATGTTCCTTTCTCCAAAGTTACACTAATATTTCTCACAAGCATAAAAGCTTTTCACTTAATTTCTAATAAAATACACATAAACGTAACCTTTTCTCTCGACAAAGTAAAAATGTTTTTTCCTGTTTTTTAACAAGCACAAACGCTTTTAATTCAATTTCTAATAAAATCCATGCTAGCGTAACTGTTTCTTTTGTCAAAGTAACATAAAAATGAATATTTTACAAGTAAATATACATACTGCTTGACTTAACATCTACACAAAAAACTACAAGAAAACCTATGTGTTCCTTCCTTCAAAGTAACACACTTTCTTTTTTGGTTTGGCCAAATGTATGCCAATATTTATTTTTTAAAGTTTCGTTTCAAAATATTCCCTTGAATTCTAAAATGGGGAATGCAACGGCCGCTACTTTTGAATTTGGCAGTACGTCTGAAAATATCTGGGTTCGTATATTAAGGCTTTGAAATAAACTTTTAAATTTACTAACTTATTTTACAATTTACTGTCAGAGTAACTGGTTAACTTAAGTTAAGGTTTAAACTTTAAATTCATACTATTTTGTTCCTTCTATAATTACCAAACATATTGGCATCATATGACAGCAATAGATTTATAAAGATCTGGATCTTCAACTGTTATTTATATGGAAGTTTCTTCATTAAATGTAGATTTAATGTTAATTTCTATAGTAGTAACTAGGACAAAAACCACTCTACAATCATTTTAAAGCAGTAAAAATACACAAACAGAACATAAAGATCCCATAACTGGAAAAAGTACTTACTGCTTTATAAGATTACATCAAAACTTGTAAATGGATAACCTTAAAACTGACGGGCGACACGAATTACCCAAATCTACCTAAATCATTTAAAAATAATTATTTTATATCATGTTTGTGTGATGGGCACTATTGTTTTTTTTTAATGCTTCATCTTTATTCGTGACAATATGTAATTTCCCAATAAAAATTTGTTAAATCAAATATAGGCTACACACCACTTACTCATGGATTTTTTTCTGGCTTCTCTGGTACCCAATTAATTTTGGTCATAAATATTATCGTTGTAGTATATTTTATTGTCGTTTAGATCAAACTTGTTTCATATTATTATGTTTATTTGTTTGTTGCCGTACTCAACATGATAGTAAGCAGGCAGATGATAAGATCTTGTATGAATGCCTATTCAACTTACAAATCTTATCTAACCAGAAAAAGGAGCTGAAAAAAGCAACAAAAACAACACAAGTTAAGTGCTTCTGTCCTTCCAGAAAATTATTTTACTTTAGAAAAAGGTTCTTCAAAAGGATAACTTGGAAAGGAAAAGACAGCGAGAACAAGACTCCGCCAGCTCCAAGAAAAGGAAAAGAATTAAAATACTGTTCCATACTGATTTTCGCAAACATTCTGCCAAAAAATGCCAAACGCATAAAAAATACGAAACCTAATCATAACATAACAGAATCCTCAAGACTATTATTAACCTTTTTTTGTCTTAATGGATAAACGAGGATGATTGTATATCGAGTATCATGTTTGTTAGAGGTCAGAATGCAAGCTGATCGCATAAAAACGATTTCTCATATCAGAGCGAATTCAATAAGGCCGATCTGTGGATTGAAAACAAAAGGAGTTTTTATCATGCTTGATGAAAGTTTATTGAAATTTTTCGAGTAATATGCATAGATATTGACAAAAAATCACGCTGCAAAAAACATTACGCTGCAATGTCCTGTCTGTTTGCTTGTCCCATTGTAAACGGGTAATGACATGATTATTCATCATTCAATGCACAACTTTATTAAATCAGTGTCAACATTTGGGGGTAAATTAAGTTGACTTCTCAAAGATTTTACTCTTCATATTAATTAAATTGAACATATCATCAATAAATAGTAGCTAACAGCCACTAGCCCATGTTATACATTGACAGAACCATATTTGAAATATCGACAACTTTAGCCATTATAGTACTAACTTATCATACTGTTTACATTTCTGATTTTCTTGACTTTTAGTTATTCCAGATACTTATGTATTATGTCTTTGGTTATTCCTACAAAATTGGGGTCTTGTATTGATTGAAAATAAAAATTATTTCCATTTACCTGTATATTGATGTGTGGATTCTGCATCACCTTTTAAATATATTTTCTCAGAATCCTTTGACAAGTCTTATTATTTGGACTATACTAGCCCAGTCTATATGCTTACCACTAGTCCGACAGCCTGTTGCTAGTGGAATGTAGTTCCAGCTAGTAAAAAAATACAAATTTATATTGTCAGACTTGTGGTTGTTTCTATTAATGCATAATGATATGGACTAGTGGTTAAAAATGCAAATAATGAGGACGGCTAGCTCAAATAACATTGAATTCAATTGTCTTGTTGTGATTTTCAAGTAAAATATTTTAGTTTATCAATCTGGTGGATTTTTTGGGGGGGAATAGTTATTGTGCTTTGTGTAGACCTACATCAATGGCTGATAAAAAAAGTGCTTTATCTTTGATTTCAGTTATATATAAAACTTAACAAATTGATTTTTTTTTACAGAGCTCACTATCATTGATTCGGAGTGGAGGCTCAAAGTCTACTACAGAATCTTCCTTCACGTGGTCGGGGAAAGGAACGAGGAGCCAGTAGGCAGCGTGAACCTCATCCAGGACCAAGTCATGATTATGGTCGATGGAGATCCAGGGGAAAGTGGGGAAAAACAAAAGGAAAAGATGGCTTTGACTCTGTCAGCAAACAATGTAACCAAGTTGAAGCTGACACACCAACAAAAGAAGGAGCAATGTGATGTAAGTAGTCAATTTTCGAATTTTTGCTTTTCAGTTCTACACATGTTATAATGACCATGATGTACAAAAATCCTATAAACATTCAATGGCTTTAAGCTACTTGTGAGCTGGAAGTTACAGGGTCATGTTCTCAGCTTAGCCAGAATTGTTTACTTTCATCATAAAAATTCAAGAACAGTTTTGATTAAGTATATTGAAATCCACAGATAAAACATTTTCACAAATAGTGGTATTAGCATTATTATAAAATTGACCTGTTTAACTGGTACTGTATGTATAAGTACAAGAGCTTTACTTTCATGCCCAATCAAAGTCAGTTTTCTTTACTCAAGGCCTTGGTGAAGCCAAGGATCTCCTTAAGGAGATTTCGCAGAAGATGCCTTTCCTCGTCCTTGACAGTGCGGACAGACTTAGACATGAGATTGTCATTTAGAAAGGGTATTACTCGGAATTTGCCGATGATCGTGACATAGTGTCTGATATTGAAAACTACATAACAAAGATGGAGTTCAACAATGACACAATATATCTCATACTGGCAGCCCTTTGCAATAGCCTAGGCGTATCTGCAATTCTGTACCAGGTTGTACAGAATGAGATAAATATATCTGCACATACGCCAGGGAGAGAAGGAGTGGTATTCAGATGTGACATTCATATTGCAAAGGATGGAATGAACTGAAACGCCCATTACAATGGCATAGGTGCACTGAACAATCACAGCACACACTGCGACATAAACAATGAACCTAGTGTAATTCCCAACTTCTCACCGGAACATGTAAGAACACACCCGAAAGCTCCTCCTAGAATGGGTATAATCGGACAAAGAAAGCGAAAAACCGCCATACTAACTGATACGCCAGAGAAAAATGCAATCCAGGATGCCCTTCGTAAACGCGAACAGAGAAAGAATTTTGAACCAAAATCTTTAATATTTCTTTTGCAGAAAGCTGAATGTCTTGTGAACAATCTCCCAGCACTGACACTGGGACAGTCTCACGTAGCATTTTTCCGGAACTATGTTCGGGGACGTCTGTTGGCCTCTGGGGACAGGCACACATATTTATGTAATGCCCTGCAGTATATTGACCCCAGAGGACAACTTAAGTGGCTCAACTGTGATGTGTGTGGGGGTTGGGTGCATGAGAAGTGCATTGGAACTGGTTTGGACATTGAAGGCTTTCAATGTGACATTTGCAATGTCCAGTACAGTTGACAAGATACTGATTAGAGTTGATACTTCGAAAGAGGCATTTATATATGATGGTTTTACAGTCATAAGTAAGAATTTGACAAATACTTGGTTTTGCACTTCTCACAGGCCATACATATCAGCTGGTCAAGCCAAAGATAAGACACCACCGCCACCAACATCATTATTTCAAACTAATACTTGGTCTTGCACTTCTCACGGGCAATAGGTATCAGCTGTTCAAGACAAAGAGAAGACAACACCAACACCAACGTCATTGAGCGAATGGGATATGCACTGAATATAACTTCCGGAAATAGTTACTACTTTCAGTTTGGAAATGCGATGACACTGATGCTTTTGAAACAGACATAGGGATACCGTTTAAACTAGGGATGGCAAAATAATTCGAATATTCGATTGAATGGTCAGTATTCCAATAACAGAATTGATATTCGCAAATTCGCATTTTTTTTTCAAAGCGTAATTGCCCTAATATTTAATGATCTGCGAGCCGCTTACTAATTGGCACCCAAAATCATTTGTGATTAACATGTTTGATGTGACGTTCTTTGTGTCAAACTGATAAAGCGGCCCGTATCAGCGTTGATTGTGCAATGCAATATACACACTCTAAGAAAATCCCCGAACTGTATTCAGGAAATGGATATAACTTACAAAACAATGGAACTTAACACAGAACAAGTTTCACTCTTTTCTGATATATTTCGCCTAAATAGGCTTTTTCAAAGTTTGTTTTTACAATTAAGCTACAATTTCTTTCTTTTTGTCAACACAACAATTGTATATTCAATTGTATTTCTATGTCAATTTATATTTAATATCCCTACTGGATAAAAAACTGAGTAATAGAAGTTGAATCAATCCAGCCGTTTTATGCGAATATTCGATAGAATGGATTTGCGAATATTCGAATACCGATATAGGTATTCGATGCCATCCCTAGTTTAAACGGTAATGTTTCGTTTATTTCATTTCGTTTAAACGTTTAGACAAATCTGTAAACTTGATACCCTTACCCCTAATACGCCACTTTTCCCATGTTCATTGGCCTTGGACAGTAGATGACCCCTATTGAAATCTGGGTCACTAGTTCAAAGGTCAAGGTCACTATCACAATAAGTAAAAATCGTTTCTGATCTATAACTGGTCAACTAATCGACATATTGGCTTGATAATAAACATGTAAATTGGCCTTAGACAGTAAATGACCCCTATTGAAATTGGGGTCACTAGGTCATAGGTCACTATCACAATAAGTGTGAAAATCATTACCGATCAATAACTTGTCAACGAATTAACATATTGGCTTGATACTTCACATGTGCATTGGCCTTGGACAGTAGATGACCCCTATTGAAATTGGGGTCACTAGGTCAAAGGTAAAGGTCACTGTGTCAAGGCCCAGTGTTTTTTTCTAGGGGGTGAGGCAATAGTCTCTGACCGTGGAGCTCTTGTTCAGTAATGTTTTTCTTCCAGTTACAGAAAATTAGAAAAAAAAATTGCCGACCTGGATAAGGAGATGCACAAACTGAAGAAAAGAGTTAAAGATTTAGAGCAAAGAGCAAATACTTCTTCCTGTGTCGAATCCACTCCAGCAGACACAATTGAAGACCCAGATAAGCAGTTGAAAGCCTTACTTGCCTTAGTAGCCCATTTGTCGGGCAACACGGAAAGGGACACTAATATTATTATAAGGAGATTATCATTACAAGTATTTTCAAAAGACGAACTATATAGTCACCTGCACAAGGACAGGGAAAAAGACTGTAAAGGCGGGAGAAGCTAAAAAACCGGCACTTAATTCCCAAAAAATGGAATTGTTAGAAAAAGCAGTCTTTACTAAATGTCCACAAATGATGTTAGATGCTTTCCGCAAAAAGTTTGACAATGTGCTCAAAATGGAACGCAGAATAAAATAAGTGTTTTATTCTGCGTTCCATTTTGAGCACAAACTGTTTAGATGGCATTTAATTGTTGCGTTTGCAGTGTTCCCCAGAAAATAACATTTCTTGTTTGTTTTAAAAAAAAGGGTCTTAATCTGGTGTTTTATTCTGCGTTCCATTTTGAGCACAAACTGTTTAGATGGCATTTAATTGTTTTACCCCCACAAACCAAGTTTAGGGGGGTATTTAGGAGTGAACTTGTCTGTCGGTCGGTCGGTCTGTCTGTATTAAGTGTCCGCTCTCTAATAATTCAAGTTGTTTTCATCCGATCTTCACCAAACTTGGTAAGAAGTTGTATCTGGAAGATGTCTAGGTCAAGTTTGAATATGGGTCATGCCGGGTCAAAAACTAGGTCACGGGGTCACTTAGTGCGTTTTAAACATTCAGCATGTTGTCCGCTCTCTAATTCGAGTAGTTTTCATCAGAGCTTCACCAAACTTGGTCAGAAGTTGTATTTATATGATGTCTAGGCCAAGTTCAAACATGGGTCATGGCAGGTCAAAAACTAGGTCACGGGGTCACTTAGTGCGTTTTAAACATTGAGCAGGTGTGCGCTGTTTTTTGTGAAGACAACATGCAAAATATTCTGTGTCAATGGGGTGGTGGGGGTATTTGTCACGTCTGTGAAGCTCTAGTTGCATTTGCAGTGTTCCCCACCAATAACATTCTTGTTTGTTTTGTGATTTGCATAATAAAATTACAACTAAATATCCTTTTTTTATTTTAGAGCATTCCATGGGACAGGTTGTGAGTGGAACAAAGTCCTAGAACTGTTCAAGGACATTTTCAGAACTTTTCTAGAACGTTTGTTCCAGACCTATTTGAAGCAATTCTTCGGAACTGTTCTAAAACATTTCTAGAATTGTACTGGAACACACCGACTAGAACTGTTCTGTAATCATACTGAAAATGTTCTAGAATTATTCCGGAACAGTTGTTGAACGTTAAATGAGAAAAATTTCTAGAACAATTCTATAACAGTTCTGGAAATTTATTCAAGAAAAATTCTGGAATAGTTCTAGAACGATAGTTCAAGAATTGTTCTAGAACAAACCTTCAGAACTGTTTTAGAACAAATTGTTCTAGAAATTATTCTCATTTAACGTTCAACAACTGTTCTAAATCGTTCTAGAGCATTTTAAGGATGATTCCAGAACACTTCTAGTCATTAGTTCCAGTACAATTCTAGAAATGTTATAGAACAGTTCTAAAACATTTCGCAGGGGATGCTGTTGGAATACCAAAGATGGATTAATCTGCCATAACAACTTCAATAAACCAGATGATCCACACGATGATCCGGGCACACACAAAAATTAATCAAACCTGTTAATTGAATGGAATTTGGAAACACTAATAAATATACAATAGTCTATGAAAACTTTTCTGCTTTAGTTTTATGTTTGTATGCTTGCAATTTAATTTACAGAATATTCACCACGTGGCAACTTTGCAAGATCTTTGCTGCAACTTTGCAAGAACTTTGTGGCAAAGTACCCGCAAAGTCCCGTATGCAAATGAAGTTTGCAGGAACATGGCAAGAACTTTGCAGGAAACTTTTACCATGTAAATTAAGTTTGCGGCAAAGTTTTTACATAATAACACATGTGAAAGGAGAAAACTTAGCTTAATCACCAAGTATGAAACTTCAGTGCAAAGAGTGCGATTCAGGTCCTCATGGACCACTAGTTTTCAAAAAATCTTGTTTGTATGTAACGCGCTTGTGAACATAAACATGACTTCCATATCTCTGAATGTGTTGAGAAACGTTAGCCTTAGAAAATAATGAATAACAGTTTGGGATACCCCACCTGCAACACAAGGGTTTCTGACATGGAACGCATATTATAATGCACACTTGTAAGAGTTTATGCTTTAGTAACATACTTCTTACAATGGACACATAATTTATTCTGAGTACAATTGTTTTTTCAGTGAAAGAAGAATACGGAAACTCGAAGATGATGTCAAATACATGAGAAGAAAGTTAATTACGTAAACTTGAAGAACGTTTCGAGAAAGACCTAGACACAGGAATGAAAAAAGATGACATAGTCATTAAGAAAGTTGACCTGGACACAGGAAAGAAAGTGGACCTGGACACAGAAAAGAAAGTAGATACTGTAATTGACACATTTGATGAAACAAAAAGGGAAATTAAAAGTTCCATTGATTTGGTTGAGGGAAAATATGATGAACTGAAAGTTAACGGTATGAAAACTGATAAAGAAAAGCTAAAATACCTTGTTGGAAGGTTCTTTACGATTGAGGAGTTAAAAAATAATTCCAGAACAGGAAAAGTGTCCAAAAAGTGTTGGTTCTGGTTCAAGACCACCACTGAATGGATAGACAACAACTTACTGACGCTGTTGTCCAGCATACTTACTTTGATGTTAGCACCTTCATAATTTTTTTTTAACAAGAGATGTGTTTGTCAGAAACACAATGCCCGTTTTTGNGCAGCTCCATGAGATACACGTGCATGCCAAATATGAAGTTGCTATCTTCAATATTGCAAAAGTTATGAGCAAGGTTAAAGTTTTAAGACAGACAGACAGAATTACGGACAGAATGACAGACAGGCCAAAAAACAATATACCCCCTTTTTTTAAAAAGGGGGCATAAAAATATGCAAAAAGTTCTAAGACGTTTAAACCCCATGGGCAATGCTATATTAATATATATTATTGTTGTGTTTTGTGTCAACTTTCATCATGTTTATGTGAAAAAGCATTTTTTGTTACAATCAGAGTTCAGATTAAAAATATCTGATAATTCATGAGCTTTTGGCTGAAGGTTCATGAATTATAAGTAAAGTAACTTTGAAAAGTTCATGCACTTGTCAGAAAATTCATGAACTTGATGAATATTCATGAAATGCAAGTTCATGAACTTCACTTAAAGTTAATGAACTTTTATTTGTAAAGTTCATGAAATTCACAAAAATTCATGAACTTTGGTTCATGAACAATCAAATTCATGAAAGGCAAAATTTGTGTGTTCATGAATATTCATAAAAAAATCATGAACTGCTTCGCAGGTAGCCGCTTATTTCAACAGAACTGGATTTATCCAACAGGAAGTACTTGAGGAAGTGCACCAAACAAAGAAGGAGGCAGAGATGGCACAAGTGGACCTGTTATCAACACTTGAACCTAAATTGAAAGAAGGCAGTGCTGTTCTAAGTGTTTTATCATCTGGCGATATTGACAGTGTTGTAAAACATATGATGATAGTATCATTACGGTGGCCACAAAAGGACGATGGTACATTCAAGACACCTGTGTATGTTCTCCACCAGAAAGTTAAGTAAGACATATACAAAATGACAGACTTCATACAATACTTGGAACAAACACTGGGATTCAAATATGCTGCAGTCTATATTGCAACAGTTTGTTTACTAGGTTGAAATGACTTCATCCCAAAGTTACAAGACAAGACACACGCAAAATAGATGAGCATTTTCCTGAATGACAAAGGGCTACTGGAAAGACTAGTACATATTCAAGAAACAGAGGGATTTCCGACAATTATGACAATAGATGAGGGAGTGTATGTAACTGCTCTTAAAAGACTGTATACTATTAAAGGACTTAATTCGTTGGATTTGTCATTGGAAAAGGTACGCCAACTTTCCATCAAGGTACCAGGCAAGAAAGAGTTCAGGAACCCCACACTTTGGATGCCACCATATTCAGCTGTGCAATCCCTTATCAAAACTAGAGCTTTGTCACTGACGTGACGTATACCCCCACATGCTGCATTGACACAGAATATTTTGCATGCTGTCTCACAAAACAAGAGAAGCTTATTTATGGCAATTTTTAAGAATTATTATGCCATTATCATTTATGGCCATTTTGACCTTTGAAATCTTGAATTCTTTGGCATGATACGCCATCCAATGCCTGTGAACAAAATTAATGTGGAGAGTAATATTAAAATCTCACAATGAATGACATAGTTATGGCCCAGACAAGCTTATTTATGGCCATTTTTGACCTTTGAACTCAAAGTGTGACCTTGACCTTGGAGATATCGACGTAATTTTATCGCGCAACACACCGTCCAATAATGGTTAACAAATGTGCCAATTGATTTCAAAATCCCACAATGAACGACATAGTAATGGCCTGGACAAGCTCAACTATGGCTATTTTTTACCTTTGAACTCATGTGTGACCTTGACCTTTGAGATATTGACGTAATTCTTTCGCGCGACACACCGTCCAATGATGGTGAACAAATGTGCCAATTGATTTCAAAGCCTCACAATGAACAACATAGCTATGGCCCGGACAAGCTCATTTATGGACATTTTTAACCTTTGACATCAAAGTGTGACCTTGACCTTGGAGATATTGACGTAATTCTTTCGCGCAACACACTGTCCAATGATGGTGAACAAATGTGCCAAATGATTTTAAAATCCCTTGATGAACCACATAGTTATGGCCCGGACAAGCTCATTTATGGCCATTTTTGACCTCAAAGTGTGACCTTGACCTTGGAGATATAGACGTAATTCTTTCGCGCAACACACCTTCGCATGATTGCAAACAAATGTGCCAATTGATTTCAAAGTCTCACAATGAACAACATAGCTATGGCCCGGACAAGCTCATCTATGGCCATTTTTGACCTTTGACCTCAAAGTGTGACCTTGACCTTGGAGATATTGACGTAATTCTTTCGCGCGACACACTGTCCAATGATGGTGAACATATGTGCCAAATGATTTCAAAATCCCTTGATGAACGACATAGTTATGGCCCGGACAAGCTCATTTATGGCCATTTTTGACCTTTGACCTCAAAGTGTGACCTTGACCTTGGAGATATTGACGTAATTCTTTCGCGCGACACACTGTCCAATGATGGTGAACATATGTGCCAAATGATTTCAAAATCCCTTGATGAACGACATAGTTATGGCCCGGACAAGCTCATTTATGGCCATTTTTGACCTTTGACCTCAAAGTGTGACCTTGACCTTGGAGATATTGACGTAATTCTTTCGCGCGACACACCGTCCAATGATAGTGAACATATGTGCCAAATGATTTCAAAATCCCTTGATGAACGACATAGTTATGGCCCGGACAAGCGGGACAGACCGACCGACAGACAGACCGACCGACAAAGTGACTCCTATATAGCCCCCATTACCAATGGTAATGGGGGATATAGCCCCCATTACCAATGGTAATGGGGGTATAATTATAGACTGACAACTTGAATATATGTTGACTGCATGGACTCACAACGCAGAATCACCAGACTTCCTTGGAAAGGGGTGCCTTACAAAGGACGCTTACACGGGTAATGTCAGTTACGACTTTAAAAAAGAAAGTTACATCGATGAAATAGATGATTTTTGTTTACAACATGACGTCAGCCAGACATTGTCGCATACCAGCTGACGTGCAATGACCTTGAAGAGAACCAGTCGGAAACAATCGTCAAAGATATGGACAGCCTGATCAATGCTACTAATACAGCATTTGGGTAGAAACCAATAGTGATTTTGCTACCTTTACCAAGAAAGGAATACCATCTCAATGAGAAAGGCTCAGCAGCTTTCAGTTGAAATGACCAGCTCTCCGGGAAAGAGGCTGAAGCCGACGCTGAAGCCGACGTACAGTTTAACACATCATAATTATGCTTCAAGACCCCAGGGAGGTTTTGAAAAGGCTAAACAAAGCTTTGCAGCCCTTATCGAGCACAATACCAAGCAGAAACTTGTGCTGTCAACAGCGATTGCAAACAAACACTGTGCCAGCAAAATCTGCGCTCATAACAACTGCTCAAAGAATTTCGCTAGTCAACAATCTATAGCATCCAGCTAACTGCATTTACTACTTGAAAATCTGAACAACTTGGACAAGAAGAAAATTGTCAGGATCCGTTCAATCACCACAGACGCAAGTGCTCAAATTGGCAAAGCGCTTATGGATTTGAACAGTGAAAAATCATCAAATATAAAACATTACCACTGCTTTATACACAGACTTCAAACATTAGAGAACAAAATAAGAAACATTAAACGGGATTCAAAAATGTTGGGCACACAGGACAAAACAAGCTACATAAAAATGCTTGCCAGTGGTGTTTGAACACGTGTACAAATGGAACTTCAAAATTTAAAGACAATAAAATCAAACGATAGCATTAACTTTGTAACAAGAAGTTCACAGTCTCTTGCTAACATAATTCCGTGTTTCAGCAACGATCATTCAAAGTGCTTAAAGTCGTCAACATGTGCCAGCACACATGTCAAGCATTGGAAAGTACAGCGTAAAACATTTGCCATACGGACAGCACCTTCATCTTTGGAATATGGATAGCAGCCGTCTCAAAGACACTATATTAAGTACTTTTGATACCAAAACACTTCAATATGTAAGCAATCTGTACAATACAAACAGATGTGAGAGTTTGCACACAACAATTTTCAACTATGCCCCAAAAATCACATGTTGGAAAAGGAATTGTTCTGGCCTATGCCATTCAGCAACCCATTCCCGAACACTTGGAAAAGGCAGAGCCACAGTTATTTTGGCACACGCTGTCGGTATTAAAGTTAAACAGCATTCACAGATGTACAGGAATTTACAACGTCTTGACAAAAGGAACAATTATCATTCATTCATGAAGGAATCCTTTCAATATAAGCAAACCAGATACTTTTTGCAAAAACGGGTTTCAAACCTTCCACTACTGAAAGACTCACTGTATTCGTCTCAGCCATCATTTTCGGCTAGGGACCATAGTTATGGAATAAATTATTAGATCTGTTTGCAATGTGCAAAATGACCAAGAACAATCTTAACTAGTAACAAAAACAAAAAATCAGAGATTTAAAACAATGTCAACAGTCATCAACAAACCAGTTACCTTTCACAGATTCACTTCGCGTAACCATGATGACCAGTGCATTCTCTTGTGGCCAAGCACTTTTTTCGAGAATTATTCAGAGATTGGGGCTCATACGACAAATGTTCTACCTTTACGCACTTTTTATTAGCATTATTCAAATGCAATTTGCATAATACACATGTGAGAAAACCAGCTGAAAGCCTGCTGAATTTGTTTCAGGTACTTTAATCTAAAGCTAAGGCAGACATACTCAGTGCTGTCAAATGATGCATTAGATGATCTTGTACAAGAAGTGACCCAAGGGAACCCATCCCTAATGGTCAGAGAATGGTTCAAGGCCTGCTGCAGAGCCGAGGACATAGACTTTAGAGGCGGAGAGTTGCTGACAGCCTCATTCTAGTTGATGCCGCAGCAGTGGCTTTGAGATGGTGTCATTCCATAAGACGACGGGTCTACAAGGTTGCAGCACCAAATTCATTGTGGCATATTGATGGAAACCACAAGTTTATCAGGTTAAAACAGCTAACGTTGAATAAATGAGGCATAGATCATAGAAAGTATTATTATGAGAGTATTTGGAGAGGAGATTGCTCAACGCTTAAATTGGTGTGATGTTTTGGAACTAGCAGAATTTGACATATTAAGTAAAACATTGTATATTGATCATAAAACCAAGTTTTCCACGTTAGAACGGAAGGGAATATGTTTATTCGAGAACCATTCTTCTAGATACATTGAAACCCCGCTGCAGTATGAGATTGAATTGAAAGAAAAGTGGCCATATCTGAACACTCTTGAAAGTGTGCAGCGTATATCTGAAAGTGTATTGAAAAAGTGTCAAAAGACCATAACTGAAAACAACAACCGTAAAGTTGCTGCATTTAAAATTGATGATATCAACTTTGTCAACAATGGCGTTAACAACTCATATACAAACCTTGACAATAGAATTACAAGTGGCTTAAAAGAATATGTATCAAGTGATGTCAAATGTTTGGCTGTCAGCTGCACTGGACAGTGCTGTATGGTCACCATGGTGATGTTCATGTTTTCATAGCCCATTTCACCAGGAGATCGGTAATATTCGCAGAAACTCGGAACTCTAAGTCAAATGGAGCGTTATCAGCTGACCACGCTAACCAATCAAATTCTGGGGTATTATGTTTACATTAAATCAGCATGGCGTCTGCTTCAGCAGTTTCCTTTGTTGAAATAAAAAATGCCTTTTCTAGGGGTAGTTTGCCGCAATCACTTAACAAATTTAATATTACATCAATAATTATTTACTTTCTCAACATACATTCGGACTTTCGTTCAATCAGAGAAGTTTCATACAAACTGTTTACAAACAGACGCGTCAGAGTATGTATACTTTTTTTACCTCGAGGGCTGCCCGCAAGACTGTCTTAATTGCATATTTTTACAAAATTGACTTTATTGCATTTTTATGTTTAATTGTTGGCATGTTTTACATCACTGCAAGAAAAAGTTGTGCTTTATTCTTAAAGCAAATAGTGTATATGTCTATAATGCAATATAGTCTTTTCTCATTCTGAAAATAAAAATACAGTCTCAAGTCAACTCAATGTGATGTCATAATGTTGATGACATCATCAGTTTATCTTGAAAAATGGTTTAAATGGTTTTGTAACGTACAATAACCTAAAGTCGTCATGCACCTAAAATCATCATTTATTTTAAGTATTAAATTCTTTCCCTTGATAACCCCCTGAAAGTTTGAAGCCCCTGTTCATTGAAAAGGTAACTATTATATTTTTTTGCCTTTTAATATGTGTCAATGAGACCAGGATTACGAATCATTAAATTCTTTTTATACAGAAAAATGCACAAAAATGCACTTGGTAAAGTGAATTAATACGGTGCCAATACAGCTGCGTTTTATGCGCATTAAATGAGCATTAAATGCGCATTTTACACACTTTTTCGGGAAGGGTAAAGACCACCCTTTTTGTCCGCGGTTTGTATACGGGCGAATAATTAAGTGCTGCTACGGTGTGTTAGGGCAAAATACTTTTAGGGCGAAATACTTTCGCGCGACACACCGTCTAATGATGGTGGACAAATGTGCCAAAGTATTTCAAAATCTCACAAATTCAATCAAACATTTGTTAATGGCAAAGAACTAGCAGCATGGGCATACAAATTTTGGAAAGATTGCAATCTTCCTTGAAAAATAACTCTGACTCTGATTCATCCTCAGACGAAGATGGTGAAGAAAACCAGCAGGCTAATACAGTAAAGGCAACTGATGGGAATGATCTTAGCAAATTTAAAAGCCATGAAAATGTTTCTGCTTCAATACCAGTAGCACACCGGAAATGAACAGTTTTATCAAAGCCCAGTTGATGGCAGAAGGGCATAGATTCAAGGCGATGGTTCACTAATGATTATGTTTTACCAAATCCTGAGGCTGTTGATTTTATGAAGAGCTGGCAAGGAGAGAATGTTTTAACTACTACAGCTGAAATACTTGCTCATGTTGCAGATCTCACAAACACTGAAGGAGTTTTGTCAAGTTATTCTTTTTAGTTATCTTTGCTAAATGACAAACAGCAGATAGCTTATGACAACAATGTGGATTATGTCAAAAGAAAATAAAAGTGGGAAACAGTTCACAGGGATTTTAATGATTTTCCATTAATTGAAATTAATTCTTTAACATTAGTTAAGGATGAATTTTAACTTTTCGCAGTAAATCATGTATCTGTCTTAAGAAATGAACATGTGATAACTCAGGCAAATTAAGAAAAAGAGGATAACATAGAATCAAAGGACAAAAATAGACCCACACAAAATGGTTCCACTCTAGCCTTCTTTTTTGCTCATGATGAGGGAGAAAAATGCACCCACATTTTATGGTTCCAATTAAGCCCCTCACTGCACCCAATTAGCAGAATAAGCAATATAAAGCCATAAGCGCAAACATATAAAATAATTGCTTTTCGAAGTAAAAAGAATAACAAATGACGTTCCTTGACCCGAATTGGAATTAATATTAAGAATAAGTGGCAATGGAAGTGGTTGTCTGAAATAGATGAACGTGGACCTTAGAGTATAACGTTTAAATGGTCGCGTTTCGTGTTTTGCTCAAAAACTTTTACAAAAACAGTTAACGTTTAAACGACAGTCAATATCAACAGAATCCATTACGTTATGACGTTGCAAAGCTAATTAACAGCTGCTGAAAAAGACTCGTATTTGTATCATATGCGCTAGATGGCCCTTATTCACAATACTGTAAACATAACAATACAACATGTAAGGACTAGACGTCTTCAATATTTAATGCGCGTCTGCACGAAGTGCTTGAGACAATTTTACAGCCATTTGTTGCATGAGCATGCCCTGAATCGTCTTGAACATTCGACGTCGGCACGAAGTGCACAAGGAAATTTCGTTCCGTTTCTTCATTGGCATTCATTCCCTAGACTCTTCATGAGTGGACAAACTTGTGTTCTTCCACAAATCTAGTGAGTAAACCTTTACGGGACGACGGGTACGCAAAACACGCCAGCGAGTTCATTCCTGATACAGCCAATGTAATGAACAGATACTCGTTTTGATGTACATCTTGTTAAGTAAATCATAAAATTTTAAAACCGGTTTACTCTTATTGAAGGAATGTGGGTTCTATATTTATTCGTCTTTGTTACAAAATATTATGGCATGTAAGTTGACAAAGTGTAACCCAATGGTTCGACAACGACGAGAACAGTTAGTTTTTTAATATGACATCATTGCACGAAAGGGATATGCACTGAATACAACTACCGGAAATAATTACTACTTTCAGTTTGGAAATGCGATAGCATGGATGCTTTTAAAACGGACATAGGGATACCGTTTAAACAGTAACGTTTCGTTTATTTCATTTTGTTTAAACGTTTAGAAAAAACTGTAAACGTGATACCCTTAAATGTGGAGTTAAAGTTGAAAAATGGCTAAAAAAAAACAGACATCCCTGGTGGATGTTTTTATGTTCCATGCGAAAAACAACAAATTACAAAAAAGGCAGTACAAGATCAAGCTACTGACAAAGGACACAAACGCAATGTGGAAATAGTGAAAACTAAAATGTGGAAATATTCATTTGCGAAAGGTTGGAAGGTAATGTCACATCTCTTGCCCCCAGTGATACATGCAAGTATTACTCTTTGTTTCAATATTTGTGCAAATTGTAATACATGTTCTTCCTTATAAGCTCTTCAACTTGTTTCTTTCTCATTTCAAATAAAAATGAATTCTAACATAAAAAAATGAACAATGCAGAAATTAATCTATGTGCAATTGGCTACAAACTGACCAAGTTAATGAATTCAGTGGTCCCTGCAAGTAGGAATTTTGTTTCTAATGATATACATGTACTGCCATTATTTGACACGGCAGCAACTGAAGTAAAATCTGTTTCAAATTGTCTGCAAAGACTTAAAAAAATTGACGACATTAAAAACAAGAGTGCCAACTGTCACAAGATACGCCCGTTTGAAATGCACTAAGTGACCCTGTGACCTAGTTTTTGACCCGGGATGACATATTATTAGAACTTGACCTAGATATTGAGTCGATACAACTTCGGACCAAGTTTGGTGAAGATCGGATTAAAAGTATTTGAATTAGAGAGCGGACACTGCTGTGGATGCTGCCGCCCGCCGCCCGGTGAAACTTTAATAATTACCGTTTTGAAAAAACGGGCGTATAAAAAAGAGATGAAGACTGCTGTAAAAGGAAAAGTGGCAGAATCATTTTCAGTAGTGCCCCCATAGCTTTGTGGATAAGGCGCTTGCGTTGTAATCCAGAGGTCCCGGGTTCGATCCCGGGTCGGGGCACATACATGCCAGTCATGTTTCAGCGGAATACTGACAAATAAAGGCTTAGCCCGGCATTAAGACATTAAGTAGTAATGTATTCACCATCCAAAAGGGCAAGGGAATTGCCATCTAGCAGCAACTCTAGCTACATTTAACACCCAGGTATATGACAGTTTTATTATATGCTGTGAAATACCTCAAACATCCTACTATTTTTATTTTTTTTCTCTAAATAACTATAACTATTAATCTGCTAAATGGACTATAGGAGTGAACAGTTTATTTTGGGAAAACATTTATAATTGTCAAGAATTTACTGTATATAACTCTTGACCCCTTTTGTTTATTTTATTTTATTTTAGACTGATTTCTTTCATAATTCGGATGATGACTTCCTGGTAAATAATTCACTTCAAGACCAGAACAACAACAATGCTACTCCAGACAACGAGGAAGAAAAACCTGAATTATAAGGGGAGAAAAAGAAAGACTGATGATCTTGTGAAGAATAAAATAATTATGTATATACATGTACAATAAAAGCAATTGTAAATATGTAATGTCTTCATTTGTAAATTTCTAAAAAAAAAAACAAAAANAAATTGCCAATTTCTAAAAAAAAAAAAAAAAAAAAAACAGTGAAATGCTTGTAATGTACTTGAATTAAAAAAATAAAATAATACAGTTACATCCTTGAAAAGAAACCCAAACAGAGAAAAGTGTATGTTGTATGTAAGTTATGTTACTTAAAAGTTCTTTGCAATGACCAAAATACAATTTTAATTGCAGTTTAAAAATAGCATTATTCTTTTCATAAATTGTATTTTGGTCTTAATAGTCTAACATCACACATCAAGAATATAACATTAATTCAAACTAATAAATTTTCATTCACATGATTTTATGATGCTATGCAATCTAAGCAAAGCAATGCTGATTTTCTGCTTTGTTCTATATTTATATAACATGTTGCTTCATAAATTTTCTTAAAGGTATTACGCTTTACATATTCTTTATTGAATCAATGACACTCACGCAATGAGATGCTTCTTTTTCAATATGTTATCTTTATCTAACAGGTACAGTGGTTTTTTTCACCTGTCGGGGAAAGGTGGCGAGGCCCTTTGGATGGGGAATTTTATGACACAAGGGGATTTTTTCAGATAGGAATAATTACATTTTTTTTTTTTATATTCTATTTTGTTTTAAAGCATGTATGAAATGCTTTGCTACAA
Organism: Dreissena rostriformis; assembly: GCA_007657795.1. Classification (NCBI taxonomy): domain Eukaryota; kingdom Metazoa; phylum Mollusca; class Bivalvia; order Myida; family Dreissenidae; genus Dreissena; species Dreissena rostriformis. The sequence goes on along the minus strand of VMBQ01003747.1, from coordinate 69,210 downwards.
ATGCTAAATTATATAAATATCAAACAAGGTTTCATAAAATTGTTGGAATTACTTACAAAAATGCCTATAACTTAGTCATTTTTAGTCCAAATTTAGTCATCTTTTTTTATTTTCAAAATAAAGCTTACATTGAGAGGGGAGTTTTAAGGTTATTATAGGGGAAAATATAAACCTTTTCAGCAGGGGAATGGGGCCGAATTTCGGACAATAAGGGAGCTCATGTAAACAATGGTAATGGTTCAAATAAAAACTACATATGTCCAGAGTGTGGCCGAAGTTTTAGCAAAAGAGCATGGTTGCAAAAACATTCATGTAATTTCTGCAAAGTGTGTTCCAGGCAATTTTCAAGCACTCGCAGACTAAATGAACATAAATGCCAAGTGAAAAGTAGTGGAATGAAAACCAATATTGATTTGCAAAGTTGTAAAATGAACATCAATTATGGTTATGGTAAAAGCCTGCCAAATAACACACCTGCAAAAAAGCTTAGACTGGGGCAACATGCAACCCCTACACAACACCAGCCGCGGTTGTATCTACATCAGCATCACAACAAGGAACACATGTAAAGGTGCCCCTGCGAAATGATATTCATGAAATCATGAATGTTTCATACTTTCAAGAATTGTTTATGAACTCTTCTTCATTAATTCTTAAAGCTTTCTTAACGTCACTTCATGAAGTTTTCTTCATGAAGTGAGGTTTGTTCCAATTCATGAAGATATCAAGAATATATATCAAGGATTCCCAAAATTCATGAATTATTCATAAAATGTTTTAAGAATAAATGAAGAATATTTTTTTAATTTAATATTCTTAAACCACCCATGAACTATTCATAAGTTATTTTATGAATGTTTTATGAATATTTTTTGAATTTAAGATTCTTTAACCACCCATGAATTATTCATAAAATGTTTTAAGAATAAATGAAGAATATTTTTGGAATATAGTATTCTTAAACCACAAATGAACTATTCATAAATTATTTTATGAATGTTTAATGAATATTTTTTTAATTTAAGATTCTTAAACCATATCTTTGTGTGCTACCTCTGTAAAAAGATATCCATGATTCATGTTTTAACATGTTTGACCATGGCCAAACATGGTTGTCTGTGATGATTTCAGCAGATGTGACCATGGTGTTTATGACCATGGTTTGACAGTGATTTGACCATGGTCAAAACACAGTTGACCATGGTCATACAAATTAATTTCTTCTGACCATGGTCAACTGTGATTTTACCATGGTCAAAACACTGTCAAAACATGGTCAATTTTCTGTTGCTCAGAAGTAATGTAGTTAAAATTCTACAGATGACTGATGTTCACAGTCTATTGTTTGACCATGATTCATGGTCAGTAATGTCAGTGTTTGACCATGATCCAGGGTCAGTATGATCTTTTTTCTTCTTCAAAGTTTAAAGTCTTAGAAATTGACTGTGATAATTGACAATGAGTGATTGTCAGACAGTTTAGATAAATGAAAGTAAATTTTATACAACACTTTACTAAAATTTTTAATTTATAAATGTCAATGTAATTGTATCATGCATGGGTTACTTTGATGGGCAATAAGTACATGTATAAAACTAATTAAATCAGTTTTCACCTGAATGCATAAAACAAAAGTAAAGCAACCCGTTTAAGAAACTATAGAAATCATTTGACTGACTGCAACAACCAAATTAAAACAAAATAAATTGTTTCAATTTTTCATCTAACTTCAGTTAAAAGCGAAAGAAGATTAACATGTGGAAATATTTACCTAATTTGAAAACTGTTATCCATTTCAAACTGAAATCTTCCGTGAAATAATTATACAAAAATGTTTAAAGCACAAGAGATGCTGTGCTTTTAATTTGTTGACATCCTATTCACAATGGAACAGCAGTTTAAATGTTGACCTTCATGGAAACTTACAGTGTCCGGCATTTTGATTGTTTTGACAGTAAGCGATTTTTTTCTTTCTTGGCAGGTGTATACAAAATCTCCAGAGAAAAGCCGGGGAATCCGGAATTGTTTTCGTAATTCATTGGTGAAAGGTTAAAAATATTTTTTTAAATATTTCTTTTTGCAAAAATCATAGTTAGATGATATACACATGATTGAAAAACAAGAGGGCCATCAGGCCCTAAGGCGCTCACCTGAGAGCTAAAGGAACTAGACTATGCTGAAAAATTGCTAGCTGATTCATGAAGATTGGACAAAAAAAGTGACTTTTAACATGTTTTTTTTATATTTGACCTAGTGACCTAGTTNCACAACTTATAACGCTGTCCGTTTATAACGCGGTTGCGTGGCTTGGACCCCGTTATCCGCGTTATATTGGAGTTACAGTGTACAATCAAAATGCTAAAGAACAAATGGGTTCCTCATCTCAAAGCTATTCAGAATGTCATTCACAATCTCTAAATACTGACCAAAAAGAAGATCACCTAAAAAAGTATTTAGTCGTAACAAAAACACAGAACATTTAGCACTCTAAGGGGTGTGACAAGACAAACGTTTTTACAACAATGAATATAAAAAGTCAAAACTGCACAAAAACTCTATAAAATCATATGGCTAACCAAGCCTGCGACTTGAAAGTTGTATTTTTGTACAACATTAATTACAACAAGAGATGTGTTTGTCAGAAACACAATGCCCCTACTGCGACGCTTTGAAATAAAATTTCCATATATCATTTGGCAGGTTTAAAAATTATCTCCCTTTTAAAGCTTATTTCTTCCCTTGGATTGTGTTTTTTTACCTTTGACCTTGAAGGATGGCCTTGACCTTAACCTTTCACCACTCAAAATGTGTAGCTCCATGAGATACACATGCATGCCAAATATATAATTGCTATCTTCAATATTGCAAAAGTAATGGCCAATGTTTAAGTTTTCAGACGCACAGACTGACAGACAGTTCAACTGCTATATGCCAACCTACCGGGGGCATAAAAAGAATCAAATCAGGAAGAAATAATCAAGTCTATGTAACCTCTGATATGTGTCCATAAATTGATCTCAGCAAGAATGTTACCATTTTTTCACCCTACAGAACCTTGAGAAGTCCTTCTGGTTCTGAAATCACCAGCATAATGCACGGAAGCCTCTGATTACCTGTCAACTGAAATGGAGCTAGTGTGTCAGATGACGGCTTAAATACCTGGGTCTAGCTTTGTAATATGAGCGCTACACACTGAGACATCCCATGCTCAATAAAATGACAGTTAATGGAATTGCTCAGACCGGAACTCAATGTCTGATTTGAGTTAATTGTTATGGCTATTCAGCATGCAAGATTTGTGATTCCTTAATTGTTTAAAAGGTTTCAGGGGTTATGAACAGGTAAATATAGAAGATGGACCATGAAGCTGTACTCATTAATGTGGAAAATGGCATACAATAAAAAGTACCAAACTGACAACATGATTGCTTGAACCAGTATTTATAAGTAATAAACACAACAATAATAAATTGTAAGGCATCACTAATTAGTTCAGAAACCTGATATAATGGCAGAAACCACACTGTAAAAGCCTACATCACAATTAACCTTGATTGCATAAGTGCTTGATTGCATCTCAGCGTGGTACAGTCCAAACAAAAAGATTATATTCAAATTTGCTTCAGCAATAAATGTTTATGGTAACAGGAAAAGTAAGATTTTTCTATTGTATAAATATTGCTCTGATGTCACCAGACTAATAGCTGTCCATTATAAGGCATGTTTTTTAGTAATATTAGCTTGTAATGTTAACAATAGACAGCACATGCAAAGTGGGCATAAGGAAACATGTTGGCAATGTTTTAGGTAAGATATAACCTCAAACTGTACATTATGGAAAATATGGAAAAGTTTCCAGACCATCCAATATTTTATAATAATGGACCGTTTTCCACTTATATCTATTACATAATCACTTAATACATTACTTTGTTTTACAATAATGTGTTTTGTATACTTTCTTTTGCTTTTTTGCTTTGCTATTGCAAAATAAATTGTTTCAGTATGGAAGATTTATATAGTTTGTAGTTCACAAAGTTGTGGGACAAAAACATACTAACTGAGTTGAGGCATGCGGAAATATTATGCATATGCGGCCAGTGTAACTCCAACCCAGTCTGCACATTCCTGCAGTCTGATCAAGAGCTACCTTTCCGCTAATGGGACCACGAAACCTTGTGTGACTTTACAGCAGACAGCGTAGCTCCTTACCAGATTTCTACGCTGGCCGCATATGGCATAAAACCCATTTTCTCATGACACGGGTCAACTTAATCATGCATCTGTCAGACTCGCATTTAAAACTGGGAGTTTAAATAGTAAATTTTGCTGCAACATTATAGCGTAAAGTATATATGAAAATCATGCCTTGCACTTCAAGAGACCATAAACAACATATCTATAAAGTTTCATGTTGATAAGCAGAAAATTGAGAGACGAGTTTGAGACACAAAGGATACATGTGCAGCATTTACCCTTTTAGAAATTAGAGCTGGAACCGAATTTTGAAATTAAAAGGCCTTTGCAAACAGTTTGGATCCAGATGAGACGCCACAGAACGTGGCGTCTCATTGCCACAGAACGTGGCGTCTCATCAGGATCCAAACTGTTTGCTATTCTGATGGTATTCTTTGAAAGTGAAGAAAATGCTATTTTTAGAAATTCAGCATACAACATTTTAGCAGACGACAAATATCCCAGCATGCATAGGGTGATAGAGCAACCGACCCTCCCACCGACCGACAGGATGATTCCACTATACCACTGCACAAGCTTCGATTTCTGGGCTATAAATAGAGTGTGTTTGGAAACATCCTACTCATTATGTACTTTAAATGTGGTAATGGCATCAATAAAATGACGCAAAAGTCAAATACCATTGGGGGGGGGGCCCCAACACAATTCAGATCAACTCAAATTACACCACATCCCCAACCAATTTGTTCACTACCACATTGTAATCTGTCAACTGTTGATGCAGACGCTGTAAATCACTACGGTTCACTTTCTTGCCATCTTGACGGGCGCAATGTGTGTCGCAAACAAAGACTTTTAGTATCTGGAACAATTATTTCCAGCAAAGCTTTTTTATTCATTAACCACCAGGATCTCAGCAATATACATGCAGCTTAAATCAGAAATATCATAAGCTGTCAAAACACGTCATTGTGGCGCAAGAAAATCAATGCACTTTGATTAACTGTCCAATAACATTATTAGTTCTGGTTGTCCACAGGAAACTACATAAAGACCTATTTTCAAATTATTCCCATGGCAACAAATTTCGGGAGAGAAAATCCTCGAATTTTCCTCACGGTCCGCTGAGCAGGAGACGATACCGCTAATGTTGTTCTCCCTCTTTGTCAATTCACTAATTTCCGTCGAGAAACGTCAAACAAAGAAACCAGAACTATCAACAAGGTACCACTGGTGTAAGGACGTAATGTTTTTATTATCTGTTGCAAACTTAAGTAAGAACTGGCGTGGGGTGCGAAAGTGCATTTTGTGAAGTTCTTGCATACAAATGGCTTAGTTGGCTCTTTAACTTAGTAAACAATTAATAGAATCCTGACAAAATAATGCATTAATGAGTGTTTGTGTTAATTATGTTCACAAATCATTTGAAAGAAAATAAGACTTTGAAAATAAAGAAGACGTTTAACGTTTTAATTGAAAATAAAAGTGAAAAACAAATATTTGAGGTAATACACGTATGTGAAACAGTTGAATACGTCACTATTATACTGCTTAACCCCAAACCCTTTATGGAATCTGTGAAAAAAAAGTACCAGGTAATGTTCTATATGCAATTGTTACACAGAATTTAGAATTAGCACAGTAATTGCTATTAATTCAAAATAGTGCAGTGAACACTCTTTTAAAGAACTGTATGCAAAATAATATGTCAAATCTAAGTCCTACAATCATAGGGAAAAAGGTCAAACAATATGAATGATAACGCTGGACATCACAGCCTAATGAGAAAATTGAAACACAAAATGAATAACAAATTCGTACATAACCCCTCTGCCACTATCTGCTGAGATATGACCAATAAAATGGCAATTAACTAAGCTACAAGCAACCCTGATCAATGGTTATTAAGTCAAAAGATAAGATTCTGATTTATAAACATGAATAATTCATAAACATAGAAATCAATGATAACAATATCTCTAGTTAGGATTTGTTCTTTTTCTAAACCATAGTAAATCACGTGTAAATTTAAATAATAAGTGTTATAAAATTAATACTGAAACACCATGATCTAAAATAAAGCATAGTGTTTCCAACATTAATCAATGAATAAAGACCACGACTTCTTGTTTCCATACAAAACCAGCTCATAATCGACCAAATTTGCATAAAAATAAGGACATATGGCTGATTATTCTAAGTATCAACAATCGTACAAAACTATTTGTCATTGTTAATGGAATGAAAATTACACAATGAAGTCATTTAAAAACATTTATAACATACTTGTTTCAGGAATTATCTTCGTTTTTTACGATTTTTTTTTTACTTTTGTGACACTTTGTTTCCTGAGAATTCATGAAGCAGGACAACTCCATTCTGATACAGGAAATAATGATCCATATTCTAGTTGTCTTCCTTGGCAACAACCACACAATGCCCCAGTAAATATGGACTAAGTCGGACAGGAATGTATGTGAATGTACATCTGGTGACATTCCTCTGGCAAATGACAAATATATGAGCCTCGCTCAGTGAAAAGAGGGTTTAATGCATGTGCGTAAAGTGTTGTCCCAGATTAGCCTGTGCAGTCCGCACAGGCTAATCAGGGACGACACTTTCCGCCTTAACTGGATTTTCGTCAAGAAGAGTCTTCCTTTAAACCAAAAATACAATAAAAGCAGAAAGTGTCGTCCCTGATTAGCCTGTGCAGAGGCACATGCAACAAGTGATGTGTTTGTCAGAAACACAATGCCCCCTAATGCGCCGCTTTGATTTTATTTTAATTTTTATTTTTTTTTACCTTTGACCTTGAAGGATGACCTTGACCTTTCACCACTCAAAATGTGCGGCTTCATGAGATACACATGCATGCCAAATATGAAGTTGCTATCTTCAATATTGCAAAAGTTATCACAAAACTTTAAGATTAATTAAAGTTTTGGACAGACAGACAGAATGACAGACAGACAGACAGACAGACAGGCCAAAAACAATATACCCCCTTTGTTTAAAAAGGGGGCATAATAAACCCCTTTTCACAGAGGGAGACTCATTATATTAAACTATACATAATTAACTATGGAACACAAAGCAATTGATAAAACAATCTGCCTGTAAACATTATTGGAAAAATAATCCCTAAAAGCCAAGTAAACCATTTTAATCAAGTGTCATCTGTGTCAAGAAACCTGGAAAGGGCAGGTTAAATTAGATTTAGTCAAATCTAGGGATGGGAACAAATATTCTAAAATCTGCTGAATATTTGCATTCAAATTTCTGATTTGAATATTGAATTTTTATTCTATGAAACTTCCCAAAAAAGTGCCCAATACATTTTTTTAGGTTAAGTGCAGATTACTTTCATGAATCAGTCACTGTTTGGATAACAGCTACCTTCAATTAATAGTATAGTATAAACAGCCCTTGTGGCATGCGTATCTTCTCAATCAATGAACTACAGTTGTCTACAGCAGGCTCACACATTTGCTGTGAAAGCTAATCTCTTCTGTCATTATGGCGTTCCTTAAGTCTTGAACAAGGTCATGGACAGACTGGAATATACACCTGTTGTAAAAAAGGGACCGCATGGAATGCCATATTCTTTTGGCTGGTTATCGATCTTGACTTCCATTTTATGGAAACAAACATATCTTGAAAGTTTGGTGAAGATTCAGTGAAAAGAAAAAAAGTAAGACAGCAAATCACTTGTAAAAGCCTGGTGTAAATTTGCTGGTTATCATTTTTTCTTTGTCTCAATTTAATGTAAACAAACATTTCCAGAAAGTTTGGTGAGCATTTTGTTTGTTCAAAGTTGGCTCCATGTTATGTCCACAAACATTCCAAGAAAGTTTCCTGAAGATTCGAAGACAACTGTACAAGTAAGAGAGCAGAAACTGCAAATTCCAAAAAAAAAAGGTAATATCTCTGAAGTGACTTGTGCAAATATGCCAGTTAACAAACATAGCCTCTATTCTGTGTCAACAAACATTTCGAGACAGTTTGGTGAAAATTCTAAAACTGTGCGAGTAAGAGAGTGGAAAAGGTGCATTTTGCATTTGCATTGTACAAATAAAGGGCAATAACTCAGCAGTGCCTGTAATATACTGGCTGGTTATCAAACTTGGCTTTTATTTAATGTCAAAAAACATTTCCAGAAAGTTTGGTGAAGATTACATTGAAACTGTATGTCTTAAAGAGCGGATAGCCAATATTTCAATATTTATTTGTTTAAAATATAGTGGAAGTATGGCTTACTTGATTTTTTTTAATTTTATTAACCTATTAATAGTATTAGATGCTCAAGAAAAAGTTTTGTTCATTTATTACGTGTTACACACATGTGTGACTTGCTAACAGTGGTATTTGTTATCAGCACAATAATTCCTCCAAGCATAATAAAACAAAACCTGTAGAGCAACAACAAAATATACATATACATACCATGTGACATCATCAATTAGTCTTGCAGCATGGCTTCTGTAGTTTTGCACTGGAAGCAGGGCACCTGAGAAAAAAGAGAAACAAAATCAGATCTCATTTACTTAACTCATAACCCATATGTATTGTAGGTTATATACATTAATCTGGTAAAAATGTTGCATACATGTTTTAGTGTTTATGTCATAAACACTTAAACATGTATACAATATTTTTACCAGATTAAATGACATTGCAGTACATTACAATCTCTGTATATTTCAATTTCACAACTGATATGAGTGAACACATCAATATGTTAAGTATCATATTTTATCTGTTTTCACAAATGTAAGGTATTTATTGTTTTATCATTAAAACTTTTTAGCCTTTGCACACTTAACACTGTTTATTGAAAATGTTGTTGTTATTTTTTTATTTATTTTTTTAACAGTGTTGGTTTACTTCAGATTATTTTTTGGTTTATAATAAATTAACTTGATCACAGCATTTAAATACCATCGCATACAACAACCAGTGCCAGAAAGGCATAGAAATTGCATTGTATCGCATACTTTTTTTGAATGTCGCAAAAAAAATGGTCTAGCAATTTGTCACACACACAAAAACATGGGACAAAATATAAAAAATGTGAAAACAAATCAGGAACAAATATCAAGTTTCTCTAAGTGTACTGAGTACTAATCTAAATTCTGATTGAGATCTACCTTCTGATTGGTTTCATCAAATATAGCATCACGATATCAGCAAAGTTTTCCTCATTATAGAGTATTTTTTTGATGGATAAATGGTAAAAATAATTTTCGTCCCATGCTGTCTACAGCCCTTTTGATAAATTTTTTGAAAGTTCTCAGATAGAAACTAATCGTGACAGTGTCACACATTTGATGAAGCAATAAATATACAATATATCCAAAGTTCTTGGTTAAGACTTAAGCTCTTACTTTATTTATTATATTATTAATATTAACACGTTTATTAGATTGTTTCTCAAAAAAAAGAATATGTCCCAAAGTTTTCATGACCTGCGAGACATTTATCACGCCTGTTATGATACCTGGTTAGAACACTGAACACACTTTCAATTAGCGATGGGTCATTATTATTATTATTATTATTTTGGCCCATAGATGTTGCAGTGAATACTCTGCTTTATTGCAACAAACAGTGCTTAAGGAAATGGTGCCAATATATTGCAACCACTATCAACATAATTTGGTATACTTTGTTAAGTTTGCAAAGACACATGAAATACAACAACTCCAGAGAGCTATTGGGACTAGTTATAATTGTGACACACATATGAGACACACATATTGTAAAACAATGTTTCTGATCACAGGATTGTAAATGATGTCTTATTAATTAAAAGTGATTTCCATGTAAATCCGCTAACATGCTTTTGAGTACACATCTTTGCAAAAACTGCCAAACTGACGACACCCTAGTCTTATTTATAAGACGTTGTCAAGAATTTAGAGATACTTTTTATACGGGCTAAATTCTTTGGAACGTCTTATCGGCGAACGACCAATTATGTGGTGGATACCAGAAAGTTTAAATTTTCATCAATATGCTTAAAATTGCAAAATAACATTACCAACTCATACAGTTTTAGTTCAGAAATCCATTTTTACCTCAAATATCTTGGAATTGAAGTTAAAAGGCATAATTTGTTTCAGTTAAACTTCTGCTTAAATCGCAATACAATCACTGACCTCTCGCCATGTTAT
>VMBQ01003747.1:0-45667 GCA_007657795.1 Dreissena rostriformis | reverse complement strand
AGCTGCACTGTCTGCTATAAAGGTACACAACTCAAGGTTTCATGATCTGGTCAGGAGCTGCACTGTCTGCTATAAAGGTACACAACTCAAGGTTTCATGATCTCATTAGCTGCACTGTCTGCTATAAAGGTACACAACTCAAGGTTTCATGATCTGGTCAGGAGCTGTACTGTCTACTATAAAGGTACACAACTCAAGGTTTCATGATCTCATTAGCTGCCCGCATATGCCATAAGACTCATTTTTGCATGACACGGCTCATTTCGGTTTAACAGGGATTTTGTTTGCTCAGTTTTCCAGAAGATGAAGCAGCCTGAGAAGCGAAAAAGTGACGAGTCCAGGGAGGATCTGTACAGTCCAAAAAGGTGCACATTTATTGCAAACCATGTTAAATTTGTAAGTCCCCCTTAGGATTGTTTTACTGTAGGGAACTCATGTTTCACAATAGGGGACTGTGGTTGCCCTTCATTAATCTGTCTGTCTGTCAGTCTGTCTGTCTGTCTGTCTGTCTGTCTGTCTGTCTGTCTGTCTGTCTGTCTGTCAGAAAAACTTAATCCTGTGATAACTTAAAAACTTACAATGAAATTAAGTCGATGAAACTTGGTATACTTATAAGCGGCCATGTGAGAATTATGCACAGCCTTTAATTTTTTCACCAGAGGTCAAGTCAGGTTTCTATTATTGCAGGAAAAAAATCGTAATATTTTCTACAACTCTAAGTATATAATATTTATATGATAATGAAACTTGCTTTATACATTCGGTTATAGGTTTGGCCATCATTTGTCAAAATTGTGTAACTTAAGTTGTGAATCACAAAATAAACTATATTTTTTCATTCTTATGCATCTGAATTAAACCATTTGAGGTAGCACCCTCTTGTTTTAATTCTTATTATTGTTAATTTGTTCAATTAACTCTATTTAAGTTTGATTTATCATTGGTAATGTGTATATTTTCTTTCTGATGTGCATACATATAACTAATTCATCATCCTCATCAAAGCTACCCTTGGAAATTTACTGAGCCAAGAAACTTTTAAGATGATTTTCAATGTAACAGACTTATAAAGAAATTATTCGTTGTGGACATACAAACTTTGAATTTTCAGCGAAAATTACACCCTTTTTATGAAACAAATAAAATATATATGCAATACAACTGTTATAATAAGGTTTTAAAATCATCTTAAAGTTTCTTGGCTGAGTAAATTTCCAAGGGTAGCTTTGAAGGTTTAAATGGTCAGTTTGGTATTTTCCAGCATGGAAGATTTCATTGTTGACGATAACGACATTACTGATGAGAGTGAGGATGAGGATGATGCCTACCATTTGAGGGAGACGCAACGACTGGAGAGGGAAGAGGACTGCAAACTCCTAGCAGCTGTTGAGAGTGATGATGAGCTGGAGGAGGAAGATAGTGATGAGACTGAGGATGATGATGTTGAATATGAGCCTGGTGAAGATGTGGATGACAGGACAGCGAGTGATGACAGTGACTTCTCATCAAGTACGTACTCGTATAAATGACCTTCAAGTCTTCAAGATTGTCACAATGTTAGGTGTTGGCAATAGAGACCAAATTGTGGTATTTAACAACACAAATATTGGATGTTAAAATAGGAATATCTTGAATAATAAATAAGATTATTAAATGGCTGTGGTGCCATTTTCCCTTGTTTTGGGTTTTCAGTTGTTTTGGTCCATTGCATATGTTTGAATTATGAAAATGTAATATTACACTGTGAAATAATATTGCTTCTTTTATAAACATTCATAAATTCATTTGATCAAATTAGAATTACTGTTTTCAATCTGGCCTGTTCCACAAGTGACAGAGAATTTGTCTTTGTTATTTTACATATGAACCAAGTCCTATCGTGCTAATTTCCTTATTTTTACAGAACTGTATCCATCAAGTGTTACCAAGCAGAAGAAAGAGAAGTACAAAGTTCGAGTTAAGCCAGCAGTGCCTACCTTTGCAATGTCTTCAGAGAGTGAAGATGAAGGTTTATCAGACTATGAGGAAACAGAAGCAACCAGCAACACTCGCCCACCTGGAGTAAAGAGGCCCCAACATAAGCTTAAAACTAAGAGTGGAGCTGGTGAAACATCATCAGAGGAAGACAGAACTAATGACGATGGTTTTGTGCACCCAAAAGGTCTTATTAAAAAGAAAACTAAGAAGCCTGATGAGGAAGACAGAAATGTTGACAAGAATGTGAAGATATCAAAGGCGGCCATGTTGAGTGACTTGATTTCGTCCTCGGATGATGATGATGATGATGACAGCTCGGGCATCAGAAGCAGATCTGTTACGTTGAGTTCTGTAGACACGTCAGAAGGCTCTCTGAGTCTTTCGGGTTTCAAGACGCCCCAGGTCCCCCCTCCTGTCTCAAAATTCCTCACCCCTGTGTCGGTGAAGAGGAACAAAGTTTCTGGAAATACGCCTTTCAATGCTAAGACTGGTAGAACGTTCATGCATTCTTTCTTGAAATCGCTGTCAATTATAACACCTGAAGAGAACAGGGACCCTGAGGCTCAAAGGTGTTTATTGGTTTGTTTGAATTGTATGTCATTTCTGTCAGTTTATCTACTCACTTTTTTCCTGGCAAAGTCAGTCTTAGTTGTTTACCAGTGCTTACTTAAGGGCACATACTTTTTTCAGTAACATACAATTCCATAGTCAGAGTAAGTGGGAGAATTCCAGGACAAATCCCAACTCACGTAATTTCGATTCTATTACACCAACCTCAGTTTAGCAGTCCTCTTATCAGTAATTTACCTTCATTTCTATGAAGTTGGTTGCAGAAAAATGAACTGCAATATATTAATATTTCAGGGCTTCAGAAATGTTCACTTCTTCCATAGGAAACCCAACATTTGTTNAAACTTTTCTTTGCAGTTATCACAGTGTAATCAAAATGCATGCATTCCTGAAAAATACGGATTTAATATATGTTGTTGTTTTTTACAATATATGCATGATAATTTTATTTATGATTAAGGTGTATATATCTTTCAATGAACTTTTAAGAACTTTTCTGCTTTGAAAGTTTCCCCTGCATGTACAAATGGTGCATACTATGAGGATACTATGCAATATGCAGATGCAGATCTGCGATTGCACTCGCTGCTTTCAAAAACAATGGTATTTTTCTGTTTAAAGGAGGTCACTTAGAAATGAAACCATAAAGCGACTGAAACACTATTTCATTGATGATTTGAAATTCAAAACACTTGTTTTACTAAATTTTACTAAAATAGTGTTTAATATACGCTGGTAGGTTCTTAACCCAGAATGGCCTAGTCTTAGCCCGTAAGATTGGGCTCACATCTCCAGAATGGCCTAGTCTTAGCCCGTAAGATTGGGCTCACATTTCCAAAATGGCCTAGTCTTAGCCCGTAAGATTGGGCTCCACCCAGAATGGCCTAGTCTTAGCCCGTAAGATTGGGCTCACATCTCCAGAATGGCCTAGTCTTAACCCGTAAGATTGGGCTCACATCTCCAGAATGGCCTAGTCTTAGCCCGTAAGATTGGGCTCACATCTTTTTTTACTTGCTATTACTATTATTTTACATTATTCCAAATATCATACTTTTTGTTTTCAAATACACTTTAACAACATTTGCAAGAATAAGTCAATCTTCAAACAAGTCCCTTTGATTCATCATGGGATCTGCATTTCAGCTACCTCCAGATATGCCAGTTTTATGGAACAAACGACTTCTCCGGACAGCTGGCTACTGTAAATACAAGAAAACAAGGCACGGCGAGGAGCGTTCAGCTGTTATCGAGTTGTCCGAGAAAGTGTGCGATACTGCTGAACGGGTACGAGACACGCTGATACACGAGATGTGCCACGCGGCCGTCTGGCTAATAAATGGGGTCAACGGGGGACATGGGCAGTTTTGGAAGTACTGGTGAGTGAGCGCAGTGGCTTATGGCTGCAGTAGCAGGGTGTATAATAAATATAAATACTTTATAATTCATATCATACTTATGATGTTGATAAATGTACATTTTTAATGCACCAACCATGATAATGATGGTAGAGAATAAAGTGTTACTCCTGTACATGACTGCATGTGAAATACGCTTTATGTGCAACAGTTAAAAATGACTGGTACATACTTGCTGTGTTAACTGTTCACGTTATGTCTATCACACAACACTAGTTTCTGTGGCTAGTGACTTATAACAGGAGCATCCGTGCCCTTCTGACACATTTCTAGTTTAACTTTTTTTTTAAAGCCATGAATTAATACACAACTGAACTATATACCATACTTAATAGCATTGTAGAGAGATATGTTTATTTAAATATGTTTTAAACATGACCTATGAGCATATGCTAATTGTTCATATTTTCCAATAAGCAAATACTAGTACATGTATAACTTATCTTAAATCAGCGCTTATGGTAACCTGGTTGTCTATCCATGCATGTTCTGTCCTGTTTTGAAAATTCTAGAAAAGAAAGCCACTACCTTAATAACATAATAACAATATAAGTTGCATGTTAACTGTATTCAAAATAGTGGAAATAAATCTTTTTTTTATGCCGTGGTTTGTTAAAAAGTTATTTTGTCAATGCAGGCATTATTTAATCTAGATAGTTGATAGACCCAAAATTATTGCATTTCAGCTGAGCTCTGTGAAAAGGGGGTTTAATGTGCATCAAGTGTCGTCCCAGATCAGCCCGTGCAGTCCGCACAGGCTAATCAGGGACAACACTTTCCGCCTTAACCGGATTTTTGCTAAGAGGAGACTCTCTTTAAATGAATAATATCATAGAAGCAGAAAGTGTTGTCCCTGATTAGCCTGTGTGGACTGCACAGGCTAATCTGGGACGACACTTTAGGCACATACATTTAATCCCCTTTTCTCAGAGTGAAGCTCATTTATATGTTGTGCAGGGCCCGCCAGTCCCTGAAGGTCCACCCAGAACTGCCCACCATTGACCGCTGCCATAGCTACGACATCAAGACCAAGTACACCTACAAATGTACACAGTGTGACTACAGGTAGGGGACAATCCTGTCAATTGTTTATGAGCCGTGCTCTTAGGAAAGGGGGTTTAATGCATGTGTGTAAAGTGTCGTCTCAGATTAGCTTATGCAGTCTGTACAGGCTAATCAGGGACGACACTTTCTGCCTTAATTGTATTTTTCGTTTAAAAAAAATACTTTTCTTGACAAAAATCCAGTTTAGGCGGAAAGTGTCGTCCCTGATTAGCCTGTGCAGACTGCACTGGCTAATCTGGGACGACACTTTACGCACATTCATTAAACCCTATTTTCTCAGAGCATGATTCAAATGTGTTATAATTTATGTCAACATTAACTTTAAAAATTTGAGGGGTGAGTGTGAATCTAATTGTAATACAGAAAATGTTAAGGTTAGATTTATTTGGTTTCTAGTGTATGAAAATTAATAAATTGAAACAAACTGAATTGAATATAATAGATTCATTTTTGTCCATTGCTATGTTTCATGTGTCTACTATCCCTTTCTTTTTTTTATGTCTGTTGAGTATTGCTTGAATTGTCGCAACTGAAGAATCGTAAGTAAGAGGCGCTTATATATAAAGTAAATAATTCTGATATTTTGGTGCTAATTATCAGTATTGGCCGTCACTCCAAGTCTCTGGACATGGAGAAATGGCGGTGTGGCAAGTGCAAGGGCAGCTTCCAGCTGATCATCAACAACATGTCGGCAGGGGCCGCAACTCCTGGACCCGCGTCCGCCACCTCTTCGGCCAGCACAACTCCTCGCACGCCCAACAAGTTTGCGATGTTTGTTAAAGAGAACTACAACGTCGTAAAGCAGCAGAACAAGGAACTAACACACGGAGATGTGATGAAACAGCTGAGCAAACTGTTTGCTGAAAATAAAATCACGACTTCTTGACCGACGCGTTGCAATTCTTGGTTTTCAATTTTGAAAAGTGAACTTGATAAAATATCCCCATGGTTGAAATTGTATAAAATATTCGGATGATGGATATTGAATAAATATTCTGTTCCATTAAGTGAAACATATCTTTGTGGAAATAAGTTGATCTAAATGTGAAAGTTGTGAAAAAAGTACTATGTAGATAAAGCAAATTAAGCCAAACCTAGCTATGTAGTCCATTAAAAAAAGGATTTCCTTTTTGGCACTTCCTAAGATGATAAAGTTCATACGAAGATCCTTTCTCCCTGTTGTATGAATAAGACATTCTGAACAGTCAAAATCCCGGGGTTTTCTTCTGTCAGTCAACCCACTTTGTGGTAAGCCAGACTAAACATGCCTTTTTGTGATACATTTGATAATTGTATGTAACTTGTGTCAATGCCAGATGATAATTGTATATAACTTGTGTCAATGCCAGATGTTTGATAATTGTATATAACTTGTGTCAATGCCAGATGTTTGATAATTGTATATAACTTGTGTCAATGCCAGATGTGATCCTCACCTGTATTTGAAATAATTATACTCCCTTAGCGAGAGAGTATATTAGAGTCGTTGGGCGATCTGTCGTTTTTTTTTCGAATTTAATGTTTTAAGTTTATGGAACTAACTAACCTTGTCCCCATTTCTTAAGCGATTAAATTGAAAGTTCAAAGATGTCATCAAAATGAATTGTAGATGTGCAAGATAGCGAACACAGCACCGTCCGCATTATGTTGTAGGTTTTTGAGTGCATTGTTTTCACATTTCTCAAGCGATTCAATTGAAACTTCAAATATGTAATTGCCATGAAGTGTAGATGAGTCGGACAGTTTTCACCTATAGTAAGCGCACATTCCTAGGCTAGTTGCCCTTGAACATACCAGTAGTTGACAAAGAAGTTCTTTACTTGAATTGATCTGTTAAATAATGAAGAGTTTTAGTTATCCCAGTATCATTTTATATAGCATGTTGTTATGTATATAATACAACTGAAGAGACTTATATTTGTGTCTCCATTTTGAATTAAGTGTTGGCCAAATCACCACTTGTATTTAAGTATGTAATTTAACTTAAATAAATCTGACCTTATAAGTATACAGTTAATTTTGTTTTAAGGGTCAATAAGCACAAGCCTTTTCATATTCTGGCTGGAGTACTGATATTATAAAAGTGTATCTACTTGTATTTGATATTTTCTTTCATGTTCAGTCAATATGACATAACAAAATTAAATAGCAAAAATATGCTGCTTTGTTTCAATATTATAAGCTGTTACGAGAAATTTGTCTTGTTTCCCCTGTTCTGGAGAAATTCTCAGCTGAACTTTTCCATAAACAAAACAAGAGCTGTGTTTGTCAGAAACACAATGCCCCCTACTGCGCCTTTTTTTTTACCTTGAAGGATGACCTTGACCTTTCACCACTCAAAATGTGCAGCTCCAAGAGATACACATGCATGCCAAATATCAAGTTGCTATCTTCAATATTCTAAAAGTTATGACCATACTTTAACCAAGGTTAAAGTTTTGGGACAGAAACATTCAAAGATAATTGACCTTTGACATTGAAGGATGACCTTGACTTTTCACAACTCAAAATGTGCAGCTCCACGAGATGCACATGCATGCCAATTATGAAGTTGCTATCTTCAATATTGCAAAAGTTATCAAACTTTAACCAAGGTTAAAGTTTTGGAACATAATGACAGACAGAATGACAGACAGGCCAAAACAATATACCCCCTCTTCTTCGAAGAAGGGGGCATAAAAAGTACATTTGACTCCGTATGGACCAAAGTCACAGGAACTAGCATAAAGACTAAAGCTTAACAGATTTCAAGAATTTGTAGTTCAACATGTACATGCAGTAATCCATATCTCTTTCCAATAAAGGAGTATTAATATATCTATACTGTTATGTACATAGATGAAATATTTTAAGTATGTATTTCATTCAATGAGAAATAGTTATCAATGTTTACGAGAGCGTTTAAATAATGACAGTGGAAGTGCTCACGAGTAATTTCTTCTAATTGTGATCACTTTGTGATCTTCGACCTAGTGGCCTATATAAAAAGTTATATGAGACGGGCTCCGAGTAAAGGGGGTTTAATGCATGTGCGTATAGTGTCATCCCAGATAAGCCTGTGCGGACCAGGGACTACACTTTCCACTTTTTTTTTCGTTTAAAGGAAGACTCCAATTGACGAAAATCCAGTTTTGGCGTAAAGAGCTGTCCCTGATTAGCCTGTGCGGAGTGCATCATCAGGATCCAAACTGTTTGCTATTCTGATAGTATTCCTTGAAATTTTTTGAAGAAAATGCTAATTTTAGAAATTCAGCAGACAACATTTTAGCAGACGACAAATTACCCAGCATGCAAAGGGTTAAATCCCCTTTTCACAGAGCGAGGCTCATATGAATCCCCTACAGGAACATGTTGACAAGCTGGATCATTCACTAAAGGTTATAATAACCCTACATGTACATACCACTTTGACTCGTATGTCTTTAACAACCTGTGCAGAATTTTTCACCTATATTGTGTCATTATAACTTTCTAAACAACCATTAGGTCCTCAAATGTAATACCACATCTCATATAGAATTATATACGTTTCAGGTTATTTTGAAATCTGTTAATCATGAAGAAGTAAGAGGACATATGTTGAGCTCAAAATATGACCTTGACCTTTAAGGTAGCCCTGCATGTGGTTCTTGCATGTGACATGTTTCTTTCAATGCTTACAAATGTTTGAGAGCAGATGGGATAAGGGACAGATATTATGACAGACAGACAATGATAAATGTGTCGTGTTCTCAGAAAACTGGGAAAAATGCTTGTGCGTAAATTGTCATCCCAGATAAGCCTGTGCAGTCCGCACAGGCTAATCAGGGACGACAATTTCCGCTTTTATGGAATTTTTCATTTAAATGATGTCTCTTTCTAGCAAAAATCCAGTTTAGGCGGAAAGTGTCGTCCCTGATTAGCCTGTGTGGACTGCACAGGCTAATCTGGGATCCTGATTAGCCTGTGCGGACTGCACAGGCTAATCTGGGATGACACTTTACGCACATACATTTTGTCCAGTTTTCTCCGAATGCGACACAAATATCCCACCCCATACCTACTGGTAGTCATGTTATAATGATCACAAAGAATAATAAAGAAAATGTGTCTTTAACATTAATTTATTCTGTGCCAACTTAATCTGTACATAAATATGAACATTAAACTAGAAAAAGAATAACTGAATCTCTTTGGAATTAAACATAAATTCAAGTGAACATCAGACTTGATACTCAATATTACACACAATTACATGTTGAAGTGCCTGTATCATGCTTAATAATTTGAACTTTGTTCTGGGAAAACTGGGCTTAATGCATGTTCGTTAAGTGTCGCCACAGATAATCGCTTGTGTAGTCTGCACAGGCTAATCAAGGACTACCCTTTCCGCCTTAACTGGATTTTCATATAGAAGAGACTTCCTTTAAACAAAAATTATGTACAAACCGAAAGTGTCGTCACTGATTAGCCTGTGCGTACTGTTTATCTGGGACAAGACTTTGTGCACATGCATTAAGCCCAGTTTTCCCTAAACCCAGCTCATTTATTGATCTTTGCAATAAAATAACTGCATAAACATTGCTTAGTCTGATTAATTTACATCAAAATGCTATATATTTCATTCATCAAATTAATATGTAAACATTATTAAACTTAAGCGGTTATGTAAAAATATGCAATAAAATCAATATTAAGTCTTATTTCATGCACAAATTCAATTTCCCAAATACATTACAAGCCATAAGGTATGATGTTCTCCTCATGTGGCCCTATTATCTAATGCACTCGCTACTCAACAAGGTTGCAAGACTTTTAAGGAGACTGAACATGCAAATAGCAAATTATTTCCACATAGAAACATGTTTTACATCTCAACGCTGTTTTTCAGCAACAGTTTTTGCGCTACGAGTATGTTTTGTATTGATGACACATCTTCCGACAATAAAACACTGTACTTCACAAACAATACATAACAGCTAATACAAATTTAACTACAATATTTCCTGAAAATTTTGCTGACTCGGCACCTCACTCTTGACATCAACTGAACCATCTAAATGATAACAAATTGTTACTTACAACTAAAGCATATACTAATGAACTTGCTTTGATCTATGTAAGCCCTTAACCCATTTATGCCTAGTGGAGTATCCCATCCTTCTAAATTGGATCATTTTATTTCCAAAATTAGGGATGTCTAGTATATTGATCCTATATTTAGAATATTTCTCACAGAAATTCTTTAAGCAAACGTCTCATCTGGGTCTACGCTGTTTGCAAAGGCCTTTTTTCTAGCCGCTAGGCATAAATGGGTTTATGATTACAGGGAGCAATGAAAGGTTGTGTGTCACCCACCAGGTAAATGGTCTGAGTAAGCTAATGTACATTTTTAGTTGTCAAAAGATCCAGATTTCAGATTTAACTAAATGTTTCTGTAACTTAAGCAACCGCATTTTTTGTCTGACAAAAAAATGAAATATTCCCCATATGGCCCTCTATCTTCATTCAGTTTCATCGACCTAGCTAAGTACTAAGTGGAGGAAACCAGATTTAGTTTTCACTTATTTCTGTAACCATAGGAACCACAATTTTTGTATGATGAAAAATCTGAAATAATGTGCATATTTCCCATATGGATCCACACCCCAAGTTTCATCATCAAATCTTACCTGTAAGTACTTTTGATTTATTGCAGAATTGAGTTTGTTCAACAAGTTTTTACTTATTTCTGTACCCTTAGCAACCTTTTTTTGTTGAATGAAAAATCTTAAATAGCGTGCATTTTCCCAATATGGCCCTTTCAACAATAGAATCAATAAATTATATGAAACAAGACTATTGCCAAGCAATTATGTCCCCTACCGGCTCCACCATTGTCAGATTTGATTTTATTTTGCCATAGCAATATGAATTTTTGACGTAGAAACAAAATGAAATGATGTGCATAATGTCCATATTGCCATCTATCCATGTTTCAAGTTTCATGAAAAAATATGAAGAACTTTTAACTTATCGCAGGATCCAGAAAATTGTTACAGACTGACTGACAGACAGACAGAGCGCAAACCATAAGTCCCCTCCGGTGAAACCGGCAGGGGACAATAAAACATTCAATGAAAATAGACCTGATTTAACCACAGCACATTTATATATTTCATAATTATAGTTCTTGAAACTGTGGCATATTATTTAACAAAATTAATTATTATGTCACAGACATAAACATTATGATAATCTGACATAAACATGTTGCTCATGATCGAAACATCTGAAATCACAGCTAATGAACAGTTCCATTAATCATAGTCATTATGCATAATAGCTACTTCAAAAACAAAGCTGTTATTTTGCCATGTATGATTTGATATTTTCTTGTAAAAACTTCAAAGCTAAGTTGCCTTTTCATTTTTCATTGACAGCCAAATCAAGTTTATTAATTGTTATATTGCATACAATGACTTAAGTTTTATAAGTGTTATATGTCGTACAACAAATCAACTTTTATAAGTGTTATATGTCGTACAACAAATCAACTTCTATAAGTGTTATATGGCATACAAATGTAAAGAGGATGAATGTTATATGTAGCAATAAACTACTTTAGTGTATGTCTCTATGCTTTTAATTCTATATGGGCTTATTTGCCACTAATTCAATATCCATAACTGTTCAGAGCTTTTTGCAAAATCAGATTTTAATAGACACAGATTAAGTTTTAGAACACTAACCCACATTTTATCAGAATATGTACATAAATAGTCTGTATAATTAATAGTGTTCACTTAAGTTTATAAACTGAATTTAAGGTTAAATTTCAAAAATATTTGAGCCTCGCTCTGTGAAAAGGGGGTTTAATGTATGTGCGTAAAGTGTCGTCCCAGATTAGCCTGTGCAGTCCGCACAGGCTAATCAGGGACGACACTTCCCGCTTTTATTGTATTTTTCGTTTAAAGGAAAACTCTTCTTGAAGCAAATCCAGTTTAGGAGGAAAGTGTCGTCACTGATTAGCCTGTGCACATGCATTAAACCCCCTTTTCACAGAGCAAGGCTCATTTCATATACATGGATGTGAAAGACGCAAGTGCAGCTATGCCTATCTAATTTTGCATGGATAGATTACAGAATCTTTGTTCGTATATTCGCCCTCCAATTCCCATTTGTCATTCAATATTTCAAGCCTCTTCAAGTACTGGCCAATTCACGACTGCTGTCAGACAAAATGTCTTTCTTCTGACACTCATAACCATGGATTCCAGCAACGTCTTTTTCTCATTCTTCACTTTGGACCTTCTGAAAAAAGTGACAATAAAGAACAGTTTTTTTTTTATTATCACCTTAATAAATAAAATGCAAATATGTATGGAAACGTGTAGCTAATCTATCAGGCTTATAATAAAACTTGATAACATGCAACTTCAATTGTTAGTCATAAATAGTGCTCATATTGTTTCGGAAAATGCAAGCCTTATATCAATGAGAATGTGTTAATGACACAATCAACTGTTCCTGAATGCATTCCATACTTTACAGTGTGTACACCCTAAGAAATAATATCTTGAAAGCACATGTAATACATGTTTGGTAATTTCTTGAACATATGTGTGTAGAGGCTAAGACAAGGTACATTATTTTCACATGATACCAAAACTTGTAAATACTGTACAATAAAACATGCCTCACTATTGCTACATATATATTTCCCAATAAAGCCCACAACACCAAACTCAAACACAGCTGTAACAAAACAACAACGACCAAAGGCCCTAGGTGCTCACCTGAGACCCAAAGGAACTTAACTGTTTGAGCAGCTGTTTTGATGTTTTTTATAATAAATGTGATTTCTGACCATGCTTTGTACCAAAAACCATTTTTAATCTGGGTAGAGATGTTCTGACCAAGGTTCATGAAGTTTGGACAAAAAATCTGACTTCTACAGAGTGAAAAAGCTTTTTCTTTAATTTGCTTTAGTGACCCAGTTTTGGACTTCACATGACCCAGTTTAAAACTAAGCTGAGTTATCATTGGGACAAACGTTCAGACCAAGTTTCATTAAGATTTGAAATATATGTGGCCTCTAAAAGTGTTAACCATTCAAATGTTGACAACAGAGGACACACTACAAACAACAGACAAAAGGCTGTCACAAGAGCTCACCATGAGCACATTGTGCTCTGGTGAGCATAAAATGAGGGCAAATAGAGCTACACTTCTAAACAATAGATGTGCTTGCAGGATTTATAAAAACTTATCCTGTAAACCAGGATCAATAATCATTTATACAAATTCAACTCTTAAATGTAGCACTGTCAGTTACTGAAAACAATATTAAAACAATATTAAACAGTATCCATAACAATTACTTTTCAAAACAGCTTGGCCTGAATAATGAGAAAGATAGTACACACCAGAATATTTAACATGCATGACATTAATAAAAAATCACTCCTCTCCCATACAATCTAAATTAAACTTTTCTCTACCTACTACATAAAGTATCAAAACCATGTACATGCAAGTATTTCTAAAACAAGGGTTGTACCAAGACCAGAAGTAAACAAGTTCTTAATTAATGTAATAACAGGTTTACTTTAATGAAATTAAGCATATACTACATGGGGAATCATCAATAAATGTTTGTATTTTCTATGTACATGTACTAAAACAAAATATAAACAAACAAACCACAGCCTAGGGCTGCTGGGAGCTTAACATCTTTTTGGCAGTGACTCAAGCAAAATCCTCGGTCAAACACGTTAATGTCTCTAATCTTAATAGTAATTTCATAACTGTGTTCAAGTATTTTAAATTAATTCAATGTATTATAAGTCAATCTATGCTAGGTAGCCATACCAGTATCGAGAATTTTAACCCTAAAGGAAAATTGTCAAGTTGGAAAAAGGACCTTTTAACACTTAGTATGACCTTGACTTTTGAGAAAGGGAGACAAGTGTTATCACACGTCACATCGTCTTATGATGGTTTACATTTTCAGAAAGTTTGGTGAAAATCTATGAGAACTGGTTGAGTTAGAAAGTGGAAATCCTAAAACAACTACTGGCAATTTAACTGGGTTATCAAACACGTCCTCCATTAAATGCTAATAAACATTTTCATTAAGTTTTGTAACGATCAGATGAAAACTGGTCGAGTTAGAGAGTGGATAGACTGACCTGTGAGGAAACAATAAGCAACCCTTCCAAGGGCATAAACAAAATTACCAGAAAACTTTACTATCAAAGACCCAAACATCAACACAGAGCCACAAAAATACACTTTTCTTTGAATTGTCTAGCTTGGAACTAATTAATATTTAACCTAGTTCTATAATCTACTCCACACACATGTTTGAATGTTCTTCATACATTTAATCAAAAGAGACATAAATATAGATCCACAAAACCGTCATGCAGGGGGGAGGGGAACAGGGTTATATTGCCTGCTGACATGCTCCATTTACCTTGGTAACATTGGTAACCAAAGTGAGGCATGTTTTTATAGAGATGTGGGTCAGGAGACATCTGTGAATGTACCCCTGGAATGTGTATAGGTGTCTATCAATGTCTGACTAACGGTTCCTATACAACATTATACGGAGGCAATTACCATTTTTAGATAGTTCCCATAACTTCCACTTACCCAGTGCTAAAGAACCGTATTTTGAATTTATATGGCATTTTAATTGACATTAACATATTTATTTGGTTATTTTCCTAAATTAATTATTATTTTTTCTTTATATTATTTAGAAACATTTCAATAAATATTCTTTGCTTCCTACAGCTTTGTTAATTGTGTAACCTTAGTACCTGAACAGGTTCAAATGACAAAACAATGGCACAAGAGTTTCCAGAAATTGTCTTGTTTATGTCCAAATATACTCCCTAATAAAACAAGCAAATTCGTTGAATTGATATCCCTCGCCAAACTAGAGGTATATGCATTGACACGGAATATATACAAAGGGCCATATCTCCGTTATTAACAGATGGTGTACAATGCCATTTGGTGTGCATCATCCTCATATCCATATATATATACTCATACCAAGTTTCCATGAAATCCGCCAAAGCACTTACAAGATATGGCTCCGGACACAAAAGTGCCGAACGGACGCACGGATGGACAACGCCAAAACAATATCCCTCCGCCTTTTGCGGGGGATAATAATAGATAAGAAACATGGCAGCACCATGAAACTAGGTTTTCAACATTAAAGAGATTAATTTTAATAATTGAGCAATCCCAAGCTAGGTTGGCATGTAAGCTACAGACACATACAATAGTACTGCAATACCTCCATTCAAACACAATATATGAAGCAGATTTTTTTTTATATATTTTAAGTAACAGTGACCTTGACTTTTATCCAACTGGTCCCAATTGCAATCCCAAGCAAGGCCTGCAAGTAAGCTTCCATCATACACAATTTTAGAAAACCCACACAAAACTCAATCCATTGAGAGCTAAGAGTTGTTTCTATATTAAGAAACAGTGACCTTGATCTTGACCTCAACTGGTCCCAAAGGAATCCCCAAGCGACCTACACACACAGGTTTAGCACACATTTTAAAGTTATTTACTGGAAATGATTTGCCTTTTTTAACAAACACTGACCTTTACTGGCCCCAAATGAATCCCAAGCTGGGTCTGTTTTAAAAATTTATGTACACACAAACTTTCAGTTCAATACCTATATACAAACTCAAGTTATTGAGAGCAAGTCATTTTTCTATTTTCTTTAACCCTTTGCATGCTGGGAAATTTGTCGTCTGCTAAAATGTTGTCTGCTAAATTTCTAAAATTAGCATTTTCTCCGATTTTTTTTCAAAGAATACTATCAGAATAGCAAACAGTTTGGATCCTGATGAGACGCCACGTTCTGTGGCGTCTCATCTGGATCCAAACTGTTTGCAAAGGCCTTAAAAATCCGGTTCCAGCACTCAAAGGGCTAACAAATACCTTGAGCTTACCCAACACGCCCCAAATACATCCCCAAGCTTGGTCTCCGTGCATTATTGCTATATATCCTAAGTTTCACCCAGATTGGTTCATGCAAATTTTACTTATTGACCGGAAACCACATGTTTGCGGTGTGTTTTTTGTATGTTTCTTTTAGAAACAGTGACCTTGACCTGCCTGGCCACAAATGCAATCCAAGCTAAGTCATATAAGCTACATGTACCTACATACAAAATTACAATGCAATTTCTCCATCCAAACTCAAGTAATTGAGCAGGAACTGATTTTTATGCTCCCCATATATATATATATGGGGGAGCATATAGTCGCCGCTTTGTGTCTCCGTGTGTGGAATTTGTCCGGGCTAATTCTCAGCAACTAATGACCGGAATTCAATGAAACTTTATGGGAAGCTTCACTACCAAGAGGAGATGTGCATATTATCAGCCGGTTCTGGTCGGATGATTTTTCACAGAGTTATGGCCCTTTGAAATTTTCCATTAACTGTACATATAGTGCAATTCTTGTCCGGGCTATTTCTCAGCAACTAATGACCGGAATTCAATGAAACTTTATGGGAAGCTTCACTACCAAGAGGAGATGTGCATATTATCAGCCGGTTCTGGTCGGATGATTTTTCACAGAGTTATGGCCCTTTGAAATTTTCCATTGTACATATAGTGCAATTCTTGTCCGAGCTATTTCTCAGCAACTTATTACGGGAATTCAATGAAACTTTATGGGAAGCTTCACTACCAACAGGAGATGTGCATATTATCAGCCGGTTATGGTCAGATGATTTTTCACAGAGTTATGGCCCTTTGAAATTTTCCATTGTACATATAGTGCAATTCTTGTCCGAGCTATTTCTCAGCAACTTATTACGGGAATTCAATGAAACTTTATGGGAAGCTTCACTACCAACAGGAGATGTGCATATTATCAGCCGGTTATGGTCGGATGATTTTTCACAGAGTTATGGCCCTTTGAAATTTTCTATAAACTGTACATATAGTGCAATTCTTGTCCGGGCTATTTCTCCCCAACTACTGACTGGAATTCAATGAAGCTTTATGGGAAGCTTAACTACCTTGAGGAGATGCGCATGTTATTAGTGGGTTCTGGTTAGATGATTTATTTAGAGAGTTATGGCCCTTTGAAATTTTTTAGTTGCTTAACCATCCATCATATTATTTTGTCCAAAGTAATGCCCCTCAAGACGTTTCCTTTTATCTGAATATATAGTGCAATATTGTGACAAAAAAAAACTTTGGGGAGCATCCCCCGTCTCCGACTGTTTCTTGTTTTTTTGATTATTTTAGTAACAGTGACCTTGACCAAAATGACCCAAACAAGGTCTCCATGCAAGCTTTCTATATCCAAAGTTTCATTAAGATCGTTCAATGCAAACTACAGTTATTGGGCAGAAATCACCTGTTTCATACTTCTCGCCCGAAATACCCCAATGTCACACCAGGATTTTCTACTTTGTTGAGAACTTGGTTTAATATGCAATAATATGTGTCACAACAGTATGTGTAATAGAAAATTGACACTCTTGTGATGAAAATATACATTGGTTGCACTCTAAACTCCCTCACATCATGGATAATATATGATATGCTTAAATTGACAGAAAAATCATACATTATATTCGAAGAAAATACAGTACGATTCATTTTAACCCTTTGCATGCTGGGAAATTTGTCGTCTGCTAAAATGTTGTCTGCTGAATTTCTTAAATTAGCATTTTCTTTAAAAAAAAATCAAAGAATACTATCAGAATAGCAAACAGTTTGGATCCTGATGAGACGCCACGTTCTGTGGCGTCTCATCTGGATCCAAACTGTTTGCAAAGGCCTTCAAAATCCGGTTCCAGCGCTCAAAGGGTTAAAGCACAGCTCAACATGTGTGTTGGGTGTACTAAATCCAGCTTGGTGCTTCTTACCTGCTGTTTTGAACATGGTGGCAGTTTGAGCTAGTCGTTGCTGGGCTGAAAAAAAATGCAACCAAAGTTAATAATTTGTAAAAGGTAACACATTTAAAATATTGGTTAGTGTTCAGTTTATGTGATTTTATGACTTGATGCACTATGTAATTAACAAAATGTATTCATAATAAAAGGGTCAAATGTATCTAAATAGGTATGAAGACTAAGAAATACCAGTTGAAACAATATAGCAATAACTGAACAACTCAACACTCCAAATGGTAAAACATACTTTATAATTACAAATTTATAAAAATTAACAAGAATGTTCACATAAGTTTGTCACCGCATCTTGAAATATGTAGCAAGTTGATGCAACAAATTGATACCCATGGGCTGTTGCCAGTTGACCACATGGGTTTAGAACACTTTGTAGAGGACCACTACACATTGTTATATACGAAATACTACCACTGCCATTTCCGAGAGTTACTTTGATATAAAAGTCTACATAAATCAAGTTTCCAAGGGAGGCAGGGGGAATAGTTTTTACTCTAGAGGCGTGATTGGAACAAATTTTGTTGAAGACCACAATACAATGTAACATTCCAAATATTTAACCTCTGGGCCTTTACGGAGCAAAATAGGAAAGACATATTCTACATGCATTTATACAGTATTGACATAGTACAGTGAAAACTCGCTAGTAAGACCACTTGTGGGACTTTTGAAAAGTAATCTTAATAGCGAGGTGGTCTCAATTCTGAGTTTTCATGAATTTTTATGGACAGATCATACAAATGGTAAATATTCAATGAACTTAATCGTTTTGCATGCATTATAACAGTAATCAATCAATTCAGTGTAAAAAGATAGTATTTCAAGCTTTTCAAACAAGAACTGAAACATAATTTTTATCATAATACTATCCTTTTGGTAATCTCAGATAAGACTCTTTACTTCAAGAAACAGTCAATTGTTGTTTTCTTAGCAGAGCTTTTTACAGAGATTTCCCATAACTTGCGTTGATTAAATCAATCTTTATTCGCCATCTTCAATCTTTAAAGTGTGTACAAAACAATAACCAATATCAAAAACTTGATAATATTAGCTAATTATGAATCAAGAATCAAGGGTTAAAAAGAATAACAATGGCTGAAAATCTAACACCTAGCAGTCGATGCAAATACCATTGTCGAAAATACCTTGTCATTTATTGTGGTAAACTGGTACACAATGGGTTCGTTCACAAACCCGATCGAACCACAACACCCAATCAAGGTGTGAAAATTACTGGTCGTTTGGCGGGTGTCAATTTGGAGCAATTTCATTGATTGGTACTGATCAAAGTGGTCATTATAGAGGATTTGCTGGTTGGTGGGATTAGTTAGTGTAACGACCATTGAAATATAGAAGGAAACAAGATGTGTTTGTGAAACACTATGTCCCCTTTGAGCGATTTTGACCAATATATTTGACCTTTGACCTTGAAGGATGACCTTGACCTTGACCTTTCACCACTCAAAATGTGCAGCTCCATGAGATACACATGCATGCCAAATATCAAGTTGCTATCTTCAATATTGCAAAAGTTATCATTTTGACCCATATATTTGACCTTTGACCTTGAAGGATGACCTTGACCTTTCACCACTCAAAATGTGCAGCTCCATGAGATACACATGCATGCCAAATATGAAGTTGATATCTTCAATATTGCAAAAGTTATGGCCAATGTTAAAGTTTGTGCAAACCAACAAACAAACCAACAAACAAACCAACAAACGGACAGGGCAAAAACAATATGTCCTCCAGTATAGACTGGGGGACATAAAAATCGGGATTAAAAAATGGTGGTCGTAGTAGCAAATTGGTTGTAATACTTTTTTTTTACTGTAGTTTCTACACCCAGTTTTACAACAATGACATGGTAGATTCTAGACCCAGTTTTACCAAAAAATGGCATGGTAGATTCTACACCCAGTATCACATCAATCACATGGTATATTCTACACACAGTTATACAGTAATGACTTGGATTTTTCTACACCCAGTTTTACAGCAATCGCAAGGTATATTCTATACACAGTTATACAGTAATGACATACATGTAGTAGTTTCTACACCCAGTTGTACAGTAATGGCATGGTATATTCTACAACCAGTTTCACAGTAATGGTATGGTATTTTCTACACCCAGTTCGACAACAATGGCATAGTATTTTCTACACCTGATTTCACAGAAATGGCATGGTATTTCTTACACCCGATTTTACAGTGATGGCATGGTATATTCTAAACCCATCTTTACAGTTATGTAAATGTACATCCATTTTTACAGAAATGGCATAGAATTTCCTACAACCAGATTTACAGTCATATTTCCTACACTTTATTCTACCTGAATGGGACACCATGGAGAAGTCTATTTACCCACCACTCACCTTGTAAAGAGGCAATCTGTTCACTGGTCAGCTGCATGCCCTGGTAGTTGATGGTGGGCGGCCTAGCCCCGCCCCCTGGCTGCTGACCGAGCCACTGACCATTGGGACTGCTGTGTGACACAGTCAATGGCAAGGAGTGAGTCTGACCCTGGGGGCTCACACTAGGCTACAAACAACCAATAAGCAGGTGACATGATTAGAAATGTTCAAACAAGTAATACTCGGGATGATTATACAACATTATCAGTGAAACAGATCCATGCTTCTCGATGTTTCAACAAGATAAATATAAATGCAATACTTAAAGAGTCAATAGAAACATTTTTAAAATGTTTATAACACAAAATTTCAATCTCCAATTAAAATGTTAATGGCTACAATAAAACAAACAATATCATAAAACACACCTCTTCTACATTTGTGTTAATTGTATAAATTCATGTTTTTTTTTAGATTCTAAAAGTTAATTTTAAAAGTTCACCATTAAATATTTTTTAATTTATTTTCTAGCGTATTTCATATAACTTGTCTTATTTGAGAAACAATTTGATTATAAATACCCGAGAGGGGGACCGTTGTGTCTGCGAGGTGGGAAATGCCTGTCCTGGGCTATGACCAAACAAACTTTGCAACAGACTTGTGGCTGGTGCTCCATTGGTCACTTTCGAGGCAGGCAAACTGTGATCCTGATTTTGTAAATGTAAACCCTGACTTTTAACATTTCCTGCATGTGGTTCCTGAGATGCCACCGCCTGGGGCGATATTTTCCTGAGAGTGTCGCTTGTAGACTGAATATGCCCCTGGCCGTTACCTGGCGACGTGCCAGCTTTCTTGGGTTGTGTTTGTACATAACTCGCGTCAATTAACTGTTGCCGAATGTATGCTTCAGAGTACTTGGACAGCGACTGGCCGGCAAACTGACTGGCCAGCTGTTTAGGTGTCATTTTACCAGTTGCCTGATTCTGATTGGACGATATGGTCTTTGACATTGCCAGGCTCATTGGACTCTGACTGGGAGGTTTCGGTTGTGAGTTCTGATCTAATGCTGCCTTGGAAATAGTTATGATATGTTTTGCTGCCTGCTGTTGTTGCTGCTGCTGCTGTTGCTGCTTTTGTTGCAGTATCTTTTGCTGCTGTATTTGCCTTTGTTTCTCAGCTGATTTCTGTTGTTGTTCAACAAGTTTCTGTTTTTGTCGTTCACTTTCCAAATGTTTCTGGATCAACTGATGGTCGGCCTTTGTTGACAAGTTCACAGCACTTTCAGCACTGTAATTCCCTGACTGAAATAATGTTATAGGCGAAGTAGCAAAGTTTGCATACTGAGCAAGAAAACTGTTTGTGCTTTGAGCAGATGAGATCGGGGTTGAGTTCTGTCTTTGTACAGAAGGAGGGAAGATCTTGCTGGCGTGTTCACTCACCATGGCCGACCTCAGAATATCCGAAGCCCTGTGGTCCCATGTTTGTGAACTCGATTGCAGGTCAGCACTCGCTGTTGACGGTTTCGAGTTCGCGTAACCTAAAATATCCATAGAACTTGTTAGTGGATTTCTGCTTAAAGCAGACGACATAAACGACAAACTGGAGGAAGAGTTGCTCTGCACAAAGTCCAACAGTGTTGGGACTGCTTTCTTTCCCGGATGAGCAGGGGTGTTTGGCGATGGCATGGTAGGCCGACTGACTGTCACACCCCCAGCAGACTTAGCACTTGTCACCGTAGGTTTACCGTTAGTCTGCATGGTTGCAACCTTGATCACGTTCCCAGGAGAGGGGTTGATCTTAGACATGACAACAACACCCCCAGTTTTTACTGACCCGCCCTTGTCAGTCATGGAAGTATTTGCCACTGGAGTGCTTGTACCAGATGTGTTCAGTGGTGAGCCTGTTCCAACCTTGGTCAGCACAAGCGTCTTCTTTGGCTTTTGACTGGAAAGATCATAACCCATAATAACAACGGTATAGGGAACCAAACATAAACCAAAAGTTAAATGATAGTATTGATAGATCACAGTAAATGCCCATATGTAATAAGGTCTTAAAGGTACTTAACTATGGACAAAATTACAGAATTATAACAATTCTCCATAATTATTCTCAAACGTTTGTTCCCTTGCATGGGTCTATAATAACTTTATTTTGAATGTTAATAAACTAACGGCTAAAACCCTAATTTTGAAGACTCCCAAAAGTCACAAAAATATATGATGCACATAAATAGCACATAGTAAGTGATTTTCACCCATCAAATGTCTTAAGCATCCATAACCACAGGGCTAACACAGATTATTGCCATGATTAAGTTATGACACCCTTTTGCTTGAAATAAAAAGTGAATCATGATTCTTACGGATTCGTGTATGTATGGTGTGCAGTCTTGCTCTCACGGTACAGGACACGGGTCTGCATCCAGCCCTTGGGCCATAGGGGCCGCACTTCCTGCTCGAGGAACCCCTTACAGAACTCCTCTGACGACTGGGCCTTGGTCCGTGCCATCAGGTACGTGTGCATCTTGACGCGAACCACATCACACAGCGCGTTCCTGTGAACAGGCAATAGCACTGGAATATTCAACATTTGCAGGGATATAAAGCAGCTGGAGCCAACAAGCCATTGGCCTCTAAAACTTGTGCAGGACCACTCAATTGTTTTAGAAAACTCCTATGTACAATGTACAAAAGGTACTGAAAGAACATGTATGGCCAACTCTGGTCAAAATTATTATATGTCCCTGATATGATTGATGAATGCAAAGTCATGTTAATTGTTCAAATAATCTTTCCTTTTCATACGCAGTCGAATGGTTTAGAAAAACTGTGAGATAGGGCAAACAAATGAAGTCAAAACATGTAATTTTTTTGATTTTCATCTTGTTATTTTATGTAATTCTAAGGTCTTCTAAGCCTATCTTAACAAACTTATCTTCATATAACACTTACATAGTATTTTCTATATACTCAATCATCAAATACGTCGCTGTTCACTTCCTGGCCTTAACATAAATGACTTTGACACTGGTTAACAACACCTACCTTGTATCATTGTCCCATGGGAATTTCTTGCGTGGCCCTGTCTGTCGCTTCTTCGCCACATCTGATTGGCCGGTTTTCTCGTCGTCCTCTTCTGACCCTGCATCCTCACGGCCTGGCTCCTCCTCCTTTTTAGACTCCGCCTCCTTGGATCCCTCCTGTGGCCTGAGGAAGAATGCAAGGGTCAAAAAAACTGTCTCTGGCAAAACTTATATTTCCAGCAAAAATATAAATCCAGTTTTACAGTTCTTTTAAATATAAAATTATTAAGCTGTCGCAGACAAACTTATAATTCCAGCAATTTCTTTATTAAAGGAGTTCAGTTTTAATGCTCTGTTAAATACGGTTGAGAAATAGTTTTTTATCTATTATTGTCTATCAACCAATAAACAGCAAAAACAGTTTAAATATGTTAATTGGCTTTGCATCACCATGACAAAGTGTTTGTTTTCCGGTAAAGAACAATCATCGAAAATGATTTTCATTCTATCATGTTGTGAAGGATGATTTTACAATTGAAAGGAAATATATTTATATTAAAATATGCTGCGTTCATGATTGGGACTTCTTTCTGAGTTGTTTGTCCGATAGTTTGACAACAATATTGTGTTTTTATCCATAGGTAAAACAGCTACTATCATCCTATAATTCCTATTGAATGAGACTTTAATAATGGAGTAATCGTTCCTTGGAAATAAGTAAGTATGTTATTTCAATTGGCAAAGGCATTAAATGTGGCGTGTTCTGAGAAAACTGGGCAAAATGCTTGTGCGTAAAGTGTCATCCCAGATTAGCCTGTGCAGTCCGCACAGGCTAATCCGGGACCACACTTTCCGCCTAAACTGGATTTTCGCTAAGAAGAGACATCATTTAAACAAAATAATCCATAAAAGCGGAAATTGTCGTCCCTGATTAGCCTGTGCGGACTGCACAGGCTAATCTGGGATGACACTTTACGCACAAGCATTTTGCCCAGTTTTCTCAGAACACGACACAAATAACATGACAGAGAATGTTTACCTGTAAAATTAAATGTGACACATGTTCCTTCCAATCTTTACATCTTTAAAGATATGCATATAATTTGTATCACGATGCAGCATTCAATAAACTCTTATGCCCACTGTGAAAGGTTTGTTAGTATCAATTCATTGGCTCATTGAATTAGTCAATCAATTAGGTCAATGTCAAGGTCAAAATGAGGTCAGGTGATGTGAGTGTACAGAGTGTTGAATGGAAGAATAAAAGCTTTTTAGTAATTGGTTTTGATTTAAATTGAATGATCAATTTAGGTTAACCAAGAATTTAGACTTTCTGAATAAGTCTAAGTTCATTAGACACTCCGAGTCAAGGTGGAAATGGGGTCAGGTCATGTGGGTGTTGTAGGAAGCATTATTGATGTAAGAAGAAATGTGTTGTTTTTGGTGAACCAATAATTTTGACCTTCTTAATTAGTGCAAGTCCAAAAGTAATTAACGTCAAGGTCAAAAAGAGATATAGGTGATGTGGTTGTGTTGATAGTGTTCATAGATCCATACAAGTATCACAGATTTGTAGCAAGCTGTCTATTTGTTAGACTAAAAACATCATTTTGGGTTAACAGAGAATCTGGACCTTCTAAATTATGTAAATGTCAAGGTCACAATGAGGTCCGGTGATATGGGGGTGTTGAGTGTATTCATAGAAGACATCCAAGAAAGTATCAAAGCTTTGTAGGAACCATTATTGATGTTATAGAAAACGCACATTTAGGGTTAATCTCATACAGATGGACGGACATATGGAAGAACTGACAGGCCAATAGCTATATGCCTTTTGACATCTGATTACTGGGGCATGAACATTCTTGCCTAAAATTCCTGCATTAGAGTTAATAATAGATTCAGCTAGTATATTGATGGTTAAATACCTCTAATATCATTGATTTCACAAAGAAAACACACTATTGTATAAGTGGTAAAGTTAGCAAAGTGGAAATATTTGCGAATTTCACGAACGCAATAAATTCGCAAAATTTTCTGCCAGCCAAAATTGCGTCGCTATTGAGGTAGAAATTTACGGTGACAATTCAGTATTATCTAACATTAATCGGAGATAGTGATTATTAATTTAAATAAACATACATATTGTTTCAAATTTGTTTTAAACACATACCTGTTGCAGCGAGATGACAGTTAATTCCGAACGATTTCGTGGATTTTATTTATCTGTACGCGGCTTATAAATAATGATATAAACGTAAAATCTTTGACCATATATATATATATACAAGACGTTTCTCACGCCAAACCCTGACATTTTAACACGTCTTGATTCAATCAAATGTGTCAATGCGTTTTTGTAACATCTCAAGTCCATTAGATTAATCGAAGGTGTAAAACGTGTGAAAATACTGGCTTGTGACCTATTGACATGTGTTCACGAGGTTTTTCACACTTTATGCAAACGTTTTAGAAATGCTTGTGCTGATCGATAGATTATCCATTCTTCACTTGTCATGTTTTGACGATTTCACAGAAAACAACACAGACATTATATTACACTTTATAACAAACTTTTGATACAGGCGATTCCCTAACATTTCAGCACGCTAAATGCCTGTTATTTTGAATTCGCTTACTTTTCGACACGCGGAAATATTCACTTATACAGTAATTCAAATTCTAAAACTAGTCATAATTCTTTTGGTCAGTAGAAACCACTTACTTTTCAAGAGCTGCCCTCTTGCATTCCTCTTCATATCTCTCTTTGATGGCTGGCATAACTCTGATTACAGCTAAATAAAGTATACAAATATCAAACTGATCAAAGTTATCACAATTATCAGCCATAACTAGCTTAAACATAACTCTACTATTAATAAATCAGAATGACATATCTACAATTTCCTGTTCCACTCAAAAGTACATATAAATTTGTGTAAAAATTAGTATAATTAAATACACTTTGAAATTTATGTTCAAGTTTTATTACAAAATTGTGCACAAACTTCATGATAGACTATACACTCTGCATGAACATCAAGAACACTTTCTTATACCAGTTATCTCAATGAAAATGTATTCATAAATGAAATACAGCTAACCTTGCTTCAATTTTTCAAGTGGTTCTTTGATTTTATCTTCAAGCTCCTTGGCACGCAACATTTTGGCCCGCTTCAGAAGAGTTTCCTTGCTACAGGGCAGAAACGCGGCCAGATGGGCAAATATAGTGGAACGGCTTCCAACAGATATCTGCTTGGAGAGTAACTCCACTCTGAAGATTTAAAAGATCTTACTTTACATTGAAAGTTTGTAAGTACAAAAACGAAGTAACAATACCAAAAGCAATGTCTTGTCACACACAAATAAGTTTATTATAGTATTATTAATTAGCAATAAAAGGATTAATAAATGCGATAAGTTCCCAACAAAAGTGACAACAAGGTACGGTTTATATCTTTACCTACATTGTACATATGTATCAGAGAATCTTTGTTGGGAGTTTTGAATAACAAAACTTATCACAACTAGGATTTAATATTTTAGAAGTATGGTAAAAGGAAATACTAGTAGATGAACCTAATCCAGACAAGGTTAAATGACAATAACTTTTAAATGACTCCAGCAAATTTGTTCCCCTTTCAAAACGCATTAAAAAACAAGCACGTTTTGCTTAAAATCACGCATTTACTTCTAGTCAAAGTGGTTGGATAAAACCCAATAACATTCCAAGCTGATATTATTAGGGTCATACACAAATAATGAAAGTTTTTTTCAGGTGGGATTAAAAATGAAGTATATGTAGGCAAATGTCCCAATTTTGGTTGGGATACAGATGACCCTTGAGATGAACCTTACAATAGCTACTATTGCATTTTGTGTTAACCCTTTGCATGCTGGGAAATTTGTCGTCTGCTAAAATGTTGTCTGCTGAATTTCTAAAATTAGCATTTCCTTCGATTTGTTTTCAAAGAATACTATCAGAATAGCAAACAGTTTGGATCCTGATGAGACGCCACGTTCTGTGGCGTCTCATCTGGATCCAAACTGTTTGCAAAGACCTTCAAAATCCGGTTCCAGCGCTCAAAGGGTTAAAAGTGTGTGTTTGTATATCGAAGTTTATGAGGCCCTTCCGAGCCTGAGGCTGCATTATGTGGAGACCCGAGGTGTGTCCCAGCACTCCTACCTAATAAGCTTACTAGACTCACAAAATTTGGGACGAAATTTTAATAAAGCTGCAATTTCCAGCTATTTAATTGTTACTGAAAGATTTTGAATTTTGAGGTGGTCTTGTGTTGTGGGGTGAAGCAGAAGTACCCGGAAGAAAACCCACTAACCA
This sequence comes from Dreissena rostriformis, assembly GCA_007657795.1. Lineage (NCBI taxonomy): Eukaryota > Metazoa > Mollusca > Bivalvia > Myida > Dreissenidae > Dreissena > Dreissena rostriformis. The sequence continues at coordinate 17,982 of VMBQ01003747.1, read as the reverse complement.
AATTCCCATGCTTCCGGGAACGGGGATTCAACCCAGGTCGCCTTGGTGAGAAGCGAGTGTACCAAACACTGTGCTAACCGGACAGCTTTTGTATTAAAAACACCTCAATGTACTGCAAATAGAGACCCAGAGTGTTTCCTATGCTCAAGTGTTACTGATTTGCAGTTCTGATGAAGAATAATCTCTTCACCTCTTTTAACAAGAACACGCTGAAGCGTCACTAAGGTCTCCTTTACAGAGACAATTTCAAACATAATCAAATAGCATGAAGTCAAATACAGCTTGATGGCTACCTTCAAATCATAGTCTTCCTAATTGTCATATCTTTGATGGCTACCTTCAAATCATAGTCTTCCTAATTTTATGATGGCTACCTTCAAATCATAGTCTTCCTAATTGTCATATCTTTGATGGCTACCTTCAAATCATAGTCTTCCTAATTGTCATATCTTTGATGGCTACCTTCAAATCATAGTCTTCCTAATTGTCATATTGATGGCTACCTTCAAATCATAGTCTTCCTAATTGTCATATTGATGGCTACCTTCAAATCATAGTCTTCCTAATTGTCATATTGATGGCTACCTTCAAATCATAGTCTTCCTAATTGTCATATTGATGGCTACCTTCAAATCATAGTCTTCCTAATTGTCATATTGATGGCTACCTTCAAATCATAGTCTTCCTAATTGTCATATTGATGGCTACCTTCAAATCATAGTCTTCCTAATTGTCATATTGATGGCTACCTTCAAATCATAGTCTTCCTAATTGTCATATTGATGGCTACCTTCAAATCATAGTCTTCCTAATTGTCATATTGATGGCTACCTTCAAATCATAGTCTTCCTAATTGTCATATTGATGGCTACCTTCAAATCATAGTCTTCCTAATTGTCATATTGATGGCTACCTTCAAATCATAGTCTTCCTAATTGTCATATTGATGGCTACCTTCAAATCATAGTCTTCCTAATTGTCATATTGATGGCTACCTTCAAATCATAGTCTTCCTAATTGTCATATTGATGGCTACCTTCAAATCATAGTCTTCCTAATTGTCATATTGATGGCTACCTTCAAATCATAGTCTTCCTAATTGTCATATTGATGGCTACCTTCAAATCATAGTCTTCCTAATTGTCATATTGATGGCTACCTTCAAATCATAGTCTTCCTAATTGTCATATTGATGGCTACCTTCAAATCATAGTCTTCCTAATTGTCATATTGATGGCTACCTTCAAATCATAGTCTTCCTAATTGTCATATTGATGGCTACCTTCAAATCATAGTCTTCCTAATTGTCATATTGATGGCTACCTTCAAATCATAGTCTTCCTAATTGTCATATTGATGGCTACCTTCAAATCATAGTCTTCCTAATTGTCATATTGATGGCTACCTTCAAATCATAGTCTTCCTAATTGTCATATTGATGGCTACCTTCAAATCATAGTCTTCCTAATTGTCATATTGATGGCTACCTTCAAATCATAGTCTTCCTAATTGTCATATTGATGGCTACCTTCAAATCATAGTCTTCCTAATTGTCATATTGATGGCTACCTTCAAATCATAGTCTTCCTAATTGTCATATTGATGGCTACCTTCAAATCATAGTCTTCCTAATTGTCATATTGATGGCTACCTTCAAATCATAGTCTTCCTAATTGTCATATTGATGGCTACCTTCAAATCATAGTCTTCCTAATTGTCATATTGATGGCTACCTTCAAATCATAGTCTTCCTAATTGTCATATTGATGGCTACCTTCAAATCATAGTCTTCCTAATTGTCATATTGATGGCTACCTTCAAATCATAGTCTTCCTAATTGTCATATTGATGGCTACCTTCAAATCATAGTCTTCCTAATTGTCATATTGATGGCTACCTTCAAATCATAGTCTTCCTAATTGTCATATTGATGGCTACCTTCAAATCATAGTCTTCCTAATTGTCATATTGATGGCTACCTTCAAATCATAGTCTTCCTAATTGTCATATTGATGGCTACCTTCAAATCATAGTCTTCCTAATTGTCATATTGATGGCTACCTTCAAATCATAGTCTTCCTAATTGTCATATTGATGGCTACCTTCAAATCATAGTCTTCCTAATTGTCATATTGATGGCTACCTTCAAATCATAGTCTTCCTAATTGTCATATTGATGGCTACCTTCAAATCATAGTCTTCCTAATTGTCATATTGATGGCTACCTTCAAATCATAGTCTTCCTAATTGTCATATTGATGGCTACCTTCAAATCATAGTCTTCCTAATTGTCATATTGATGGCTACCTTCAAATCATAGTCTTCCTAATTGTCATATTGATGGCTACCTTCAAATCATAGTCTTCCTAATTGTCATATTGATGGCTACCTTCAAATCATAGTCTTCCTAATTGTCATATTGATGGCTACCTTCAAATCATAGTCTTCCTAATTGTCATATTGATGGCTACCTTCAAATCATAGTCTTCCTAATTGTCATATTGATGGCTACCTTCAAATCATAGTCTTCCTAATTGTCATATTGATGGCTACCTTCAAATCATAGTCTTCCTAATTGTCATATTGATGGCTACCTTCAAATCATAGTCTTCCTAATTGTCATATTGATGGCTACCTTCAAATCATAGTCTTCCTAATTGTCATATTGATGGCTACCTTCAAATCATAGTCTTCCTAATTGTCATATTGATGGCTACCTTCAAATCATAGTCTTCCTAATTGTCATATTGATGGCTACCTTCAAATCATAGTCTTCCTAATTGTCATATTGATGGCTACCTTCAAATCATAGTCTTCCTAATTGTCATATTGATGGCTACCTTCAAATCATAGTCTTCCTAATTGTCATATTGATGGCTACCTTCAAATCATAGTCTTCCTAATTGTCATATTGATGGCTACCTTCAAATCATAGTCTTCCTAATTGTCATATTGATGGCTACCTTCAAATCATAGTCTTCCTAATTGTCATATTGATGGCTACCTTCAAATCATAGTCTTCCTAATTGTCATATTGATGGCTACCTTCAAATCATAGTCTTCCTAATTGTCATATTGATGGCTACCTTCAAATCATAGTCTTCCTAATTGTCATATTGATGGCTACCTTCAAATCATAGTCTTCCTAATTGTCATATTGATGGCTACCTTCAAATCATAGTCTTCCTAATTGTCATATTGATGGCTACCTTCAAATCATAGTCTTCCTAATTGTCATATTGATGGCTACCTTCAAATCATAGTCTTCCTAATTGTCATATTGATGGCTACCTNGACCATAACTGGCTGATAATATGCACATCTCCTGTTGGTAGTGAAGCTTCCCATAAAGTTTCATTGAATTCCCGTAATAAGTTGCTGAGAAATAGCTCGGACAAGAATTGCACTATATGTACAATGGAAAATTTCAAAGGGCCATAACTCTGTGAAAAATCATCCGACCATAACCGGCTGATAATATGCACATCTCCTTTTGGTAGTGAAGCTTCCCATAAAGTTTCATTGAATTCCCGTAATAAGTTGCTGAGAAATAGCTCGGACAAGAATTGCACTATATGTAAACTGGAAAATTTCAAAGGGCCATAACTCTGTGAAAAATCATCCGACCAGAACCGGCTGATACTATGCACATCTCCTCTTGATATTGAAGCTTCCCATAAAGTTTCATTGAATTCCGGTCATTAGTTGCTGAGAAATAGCCCGGACAGGAATTGCAGTATATGTACAGTTAATGGAAAATTTCAAAGGGCCATTACTCTGTGAAAAATCATCCGACCAGAACTGGCTGATAATATGCACATCTTCTGTTGGTAGTGAAGCTTCCCATAAAATTTCATCGAATTCCGGTCATAAGTTGCTGAGAAATAGCCCGGACAAGAATTGCACTACATGTACAGTAAATGGAAAATTTCAAAGGGCCATAACTCTGTGAAAAATCATCCGACCAGACGCCTCTGATAATATGCACATCTCCTCTTGGTAGTGAAGCTTCCCATAAAGTTTCATTGAATTCCGGTCATTAGTTGCTGAGAAATAGCCCGGACAAATTTCTGGACGGACGCACACACACACACACACGGACAGACAGGGGCGACTATATGCTCCCCCCCAAAAAATATGGGGAGCATAATAAGGTAACAATAGAGCTAATGTTAAAAACATTAGTTTGGAAAAGTAGAGCCCCAAAAGAAGGGCCTGGGTGACGGGCTGTTAATATCAAATGCTTTTTTGTCCATTTCTAAAAATTATTGGCTTCATGATTTTAAGAATAATAAGAAGTGGTTTTCATAAACTGGTACCTACTCTAATAACAGTTTGTTCACATCTCCTGTGAAGAACTTGCACTTTCCATCTCTTGATTTTGTTGCCAGCTAAAAAAACAATACTTTGTTTAAACAGAGGCAAATATGAAAACACTCACTAGTATATCATAAGTTGATGTCACACATGTGAAAGATATAGGTTATAATCATCAATAACTTACAGTGTACCCAGTACATTACTCGGTGTTAATTACTTAAATAATGGCAAGAAATTATATACATCTGCCAAGATGAAACAGGTAGCTAGCACGGATCAGAAATTACCAGAGCAGGGCTTATAAGTTTGAGCAATTTTTTCCACTGTTAAATAGGTATTTACAAAATACTAACAATACAGGAGAGTGGTTGTGGACACATCTCAGGTGAGGAAAACATCCTATGTCCCTAACCATGTTTAACCAAACTTTTCAAATGGAATAGATAAAAGATAAATACTATTTGTAAAGCAATCTTTTAATTGAAATGCTGAAATCAGCAGAACAAAGGAACAAATCACACCCCTCAATCTGACAAGCTTTACTGGGATTTTTTATGGCTAATTAGGGGCCATAATTCTTCCTTATTTTCCTGCTCAAAAGGTATACTTATTTCCCCCCAAAATGACCTTAAAATTCCTCTCTCAATGTATACTCTATTTTCGAAAAACACTACATATAGACAAAAACTAACAAAGTTAAAGGTATTTTTGTAAACAATCCCATCTATTTTCATAAAATCAAGTTTGAGCATGTTGTAATTTAGTATCTGAAGCAAATTTCTTAATTATTGTGTTGTTTTTTTTAAAAGAATATTCTCTTGTAAGCATTCCTATCTAAAAAATATAAATTCCCTTCAGTCATAAATTTCCCCATCTGAAGGGTTCCGCAACCTTTCCCCAAAATGATAAAACAAATACTTCATTTTCACAAGAAAATAACTATTTTCCCCCAAGCCATCCTTACCTCCTTTAGCTCCTCAATCTTCGAATCCATCCCTTCCGGCAAGTTGGGCGGCAATTTGGGCACACTTTCCGGGTCGATTTCCTTCTTAGGCTCCTCCATGTCTCGACTGTTCTCCTCGTCTCTGCTCGCCATGGCAATGACAGAATCGATCGCCATAGAAACATTTGATTTCATCTCCTCTGTCATTTCGCCCTCTTCATTATGTACCCCGTTTTCCACAGGTTTTTCGCCATTTGTTGTTGGAGAGGTAGATTTTATTAGAGAACTAATAGCGGTTTGTTTGCCACTGAAATATTGTTAATATGATAGCGGTACATGATGTATGCTTATTACATATATATCCATACATTTTTGTCTTGACCTAGCATAATAGTATAATTTATCTCCCACCGTAACACAGGCAGTAAGTACAATAGCAAAATTACTGATAATTGGTTATGTGCCTTTTTTAACCTTCAGAAGTCGTATTCAAGGGAAATATTCAAATTTCTGTATGGAAAGTAATGTAAAATATGCCAAAATAAAAAATCTGCAGGTAATCTATAAGAGTGATCTCAATTAAGACAAAATTACCTAGATAATATTTTATGGTGTTAAGAAATAAGCCTGTTGCTCAGAGTCATATTCAAAGAAACCACCTTCTAAAGGAGAGAAGAATGCCAGTAAGAGGACACCTACTTCTTCATTTTATCCTTGATGACCTTGGGTTTCTTGAAGCCCTTCTCGCCCGGCGGCACTATCAACTTCTTTTTCTTTTTCTTCACCTCCCCGTCCACAGTCAACGTGTCCTTAATCTTCTTTTTCTGAAGATATCAGGTTTTCATAGATTTACATTACAGGAAAATGACACACATGCCTTTTTGCGTTAAGGTGTTAATTAGCTAGCTCTCAACCTAGATTCATTATTTAACAAGCAAATTCGTTGAATTGATATCCCCGACACATACATGTTGTTTATGGATGGGTGCAAATCGGACGGTCGGACGCCAATTTTATAACAAGCAATCAACATAATGCAAAATTTTTAAAATGTATACACAATTCCATACATTCAGCATAAGGCTCTTGCTCAATAACTGTCCTCATGGACAATCACCTTACCACCCAATACCAACTAAATATTGATATTAAATTAACTGTCTTTTATAAGACTTTGAATATAAAAACAAACGTTTTATACATAAAAAAAGCAAGCCAGTTGATCTTTCGTAGAGGCAGTGATTTTTTTACCTGTGAGTCCCGCGTCCTGGACTCACACAAACCTCTGGGGATGCAAAGTTTTGAATTATGTGAGTGCCAAAAATGCATTGAAATTTCTAAAATATAATATCGTTTAATATTTGGACTTGTTCTTTCATTTCGGGGACTCATAGATTTGCAAGTTATCGAGTCCCAGGACTCGGATGAGAAAATTTGTAAAAATATCACTGAGAGGTATATCAAACTTTATTAACTCTTTCAGTGCTGGAACCGAATTTTTAGGGCCTTTGCAAACAGTTTGGATTTAGATGAGACGCCACAAAACGTGGCGTCTCATCAGGATCTAAACTGTTTGCTATTCTGATAGTATTCTTTGAAAAAAAATCGAAGAAAATGCTAATTTTAGCAATTCAGCAAAAACATTTCAGCAGACGACAAATTTCCCAGCATGCAAAGGGTTAAAATCAGGAACTCACTATGAACGTTAAGTTCCACCATCAGTTACATAACTATAATACATGCAGGGATTTTAAAATTAACTGTTGTAATGAACTCTATCTACCCCATTTAAACTAACTCAAAGCATTTCCATAGAAAGCGCTTGCCAACATCTTTTTATCTTCCCATGTGCATTACATACTTAACATGGAAACCAATTTACTGGGGGCTTATTTTTTATGTAAGTGCATTATTATATAGGTGTATAGTGTATCCAAGTACCGGTAGTTAACAGAATAAGAAGTTGAAATTTGGCACATCTTCATAAGAATGATGATACTGCATGATCGGGCTGTAATCAAGCAATTGCATGTCATAGACCTTTATTGATATTGCAACCATAAACTATAATCATGGCCCGTATTAACCAAGCTCCATGGGCAAAAACTGTAAATTCATAAAAGTCCTAAAATATCTGGTAAGTTTGTTTATCCAAATGTTTACATTGAAATGTTTAAAAACAATTTAATATTGCTAAATGGATTATTATTTTTGCCTTTTGTACGAAGAAAAACTGACTTTCGCAAAGAGGCTTTGATCTGAAATTTTCACTTTAGTACAACTTAAGTAAAGATTAAGAAGGTTTGTGACCACAGGCCCAGACAAATGTGGCGTGTTCTGAGAAAACTGGGCAAAATGCTTGTGCGTAAAGTGTCATCCCAGATTAGCCTGTTGTGTCAACAGTCATATGCAAATGAGAAGAAGAGACATCATGCAAACAAAAAATTCCATAAAAGCGGAAATTGTCGTCCCTGATTAGCCTGTGCGGGCTGCACAGGCTAATCTGGGATGACAATTTGCGCACAAGCATTTTGCCCAGTTTTCTCAGAACACGACACAAGTCGATACCTTTGCTGTTTGCTGATCATCACCCGAGCCTTCATCGGAGGAGATCCTCTGAAAATACACACCAAAGTTTGCTGTAAGGATTACTACTGACTTTAACTTCCTCATTTACTAACTTAAATAGTTTTAATAAGTAAACTTGATACTGTCAAAGTTGGAAGACACAAAACAATGGTTTCAACACATGTTACAATTTTGGATATGTAATGTACAGATTTTTTTACACATCCTTCAGGTTTTTTTTCTTTATCTTTGAGAAGCGGCCTTGGCCCCCTCATTTTGTGACAAAATGAGTCGCAAACTGTTCAAATTTGTCAAAAAAAAAGTCGCAAACTGTTTAAAATTGTGAAAAATGAGCCGAAATTTTGTGTAAATTGTGAAAATTTGAGTTGCAAACTTCTTTAAATTGTGAAAATTTGAGTCGCTAACTTCTCAAATTTTCAAATTTGTGAAAAACAGCCATTCTCTTAGAAAGGGAAAAAGCCCTGTGTTTACTGACACAAATATAGCGTTCACCAAAAATCCGGTAAAACTTTTTATAATTCATTTCAATTGCAAACAACTGTAGTTTATCTTTATTCCTTCCACATGTGAGAATATAATTCCTTAAAATGTGTGGGTGGGGGGAGGGGGGNTTTTTTTTTTTTTTGGGGGGGGGGGGGGGGGGGGGGGGGGGGGGGTATCATACCCCATACACATTTTTTACAGCACAACTCTTTTACCCTCTTTTTGCTTTTCTTGGCAGATTTCGGTGAAATGAAATCGTCAGCTGAATCATCTGAGAATTCTTTGAGGTCAAGACGACCTGAGTTGATATAAAAGCCACCGAGCTTAGTTGTCATGGTTTCTGGTATAACCTCATCATACTGAAATACATGAATTGTTAGCACTTGTTTATTATAGACAGTACCTTTTATGCTTTATTATGTATTCTTTATCTTTATGAATTTATTGGTGTGCTTATTCATTTTACGTTTTTTATATACAGTTTAAGTTTGTATACATGTACTAGTATTTAAACTTAACATTTATGGGCTATTGGTTTTCTATTTGATTTCCATATACAAAATATTCAGAAATTTGTTTCAACCACAATTTCATCAGAATACATCTTAAAATTAGGAGTTTTCATTAAAGTATCTAACGCACATTTAATACAGATCAGATATAATGCTATTTTTTCTTCTTCTATTTTAATATGTCCATGCAAAACCAAGCGTTGGTATGATGTTTTACATGTCTGTTGTTTTTATGTAAATATTACCTATTTAACAAGAGGGCCATGATGGCCCTGAATGCTCACCTTTAACTAGAATTGGCCCGGTGACCTAAGTTTTGACCCCAGATTACCCATATACGATCCAAAATAATATATTATCAAGAAAAAGATTCTGACCATATTTCATTCAGATGAAAACTATGACTTCTATTGTCTACACAATGATTTGACCTAGTGACCTAGTTTCTGACCCCAGATGACCCAAATACAATCCCAATCCAGATGTCATCAAGATAAACATTCTGACAAAGTTTCATAAAGATCTGAAGGAAACTGTGACCTCTATTTTCCACACAAGGTTTTTCTATGATTTGAACTAGTGACTAGCGACCTAGCTTTTGACCCCAGATGACCAAAATACAATCCCAACCCAGATTTCTTCAAGATTAACATTCTGGCCAAATTTTATTAAGATTGGATGAAAACTGTGACCTCTACTGTCTACACAAGTGCGTTTTTTTAACTTTGACCTAGTGCCCTAGTTTTTGACCCTAGATGACCCAAATTTGATTCCAACCCAGATTTTAACAAGACAAACATTCTGACCATATTTCAATAAGATCCGATGAAAACTGTGACCTCTTTTGTCTACACAAGGTTTTTCTATGATTTGACCTGGTGAAATAGTTTCTGACCCCAGATGACCCAAATACAATCCAAATCCAAATTTCATCAAGATAAACATTCTGACAAAATTTCATAAAGATTGGATTAAACTGTGCCTCTATTGTCTAACTGACTAATGGGGTTGTTTACCATCGGGACTTCGGTTTAATAAACCATTGCCCGAGCACACTGCTTAACATAGAACTCTGCATAAAAAAAGGTCGAAAACAGCCATAGAATGGACAGCCCGATTTTACTGGGCTGTACCATTGATATAAATAGAAAACTTTGCAGTGTTGATGCGGTGCTTCAATAAAAATCTATTGGTTTAAAAATATCTATACTGTACTATTGTCTACACAAGGTTTTTCTTTTATTTGACCTAGTGACCTAGTTTTTGACCCCAGATGACCCAAATACAATCCACACCCAGATTTCATCAAGATAAACATTCTGACCAAATTTCATAAAGATTGGATGAAAACTGTGACCTCTATTGTCTACACAAGGTTTTTCTATTATTTGACCTAGTGACCTAGTTTTTGACCCCAGATGACCCAAATACAATCCCAACCCAGATTTCATCAAGATAAACATTCTGACCAAATTTCATAAAGATTGGATGAAAACTGTGACCTGTATTGTCTACACAAGTTTTTTTCTATTATTTGACCTAGTGACCTAGTTTTTGACCCCAGATGACCCAAATACAATCCAAACCCAGATTTCATCAAGATAAACATTCTGACCAAATTTCATAAAGATTGGATGAAAACTGTGACCTTTACTGTCTACAAAAACAAATTGTTGACGGACACACGCACACACACACGCACAACGGACGCCGGACATCATACGGTCACATAAGCTCATCATGTCATTTCGTGACAGGTGAGCTAAAAACACAAAGTTTTCTTATTATCTTTCAAACCTAATGCAATTAAATCAACATATTTGATTATCTGGTCCTGTAAAACCATTTTTGTAAACATCCAAATGCTTACCGCCTCGGAGTTGTCAATGAATGTATCGGACTCATCATAGCCCTCCCCAAGGTCAGTCAGGTAATAGTTATCCTGCCATTTCTTCTTTTTCTTCTTCTTTCCATCTGGTTTCTAAATCATTGATGTGATATAAGTATCACTATCTCAATGCTGCCTTGTTGGATATATTAAATTTTAGTGTGTGCACATAAGTTTGTAACAATATCAACCTTTTTTCTATTTTGTAATTTGACATTTGAAATAAAAACTTGTGTTGGCAATTTTCCAGAGAATATTCATTTATAATATTTATTTATTTATTTATTATTGGGGNGGGGGGGGGGGGGATAAAGTATAAGCATATGCCTTTTTGAATAATAAATCAATGTCATCATGTTATAAAATATAGGCTCAGCGAGGCTGACTTTTTATTTACATTATATTTATTTTCAAAGCGTTTTGCAATAGCTGCCAGATTTTCGCGGTCATCGCCATCCCCAAATGGATCTTCTGTAGTAACAGCTGTAGTTACTGATGTATTGTTCTCACTGATGACACCCTGCAAAATTTAAATTTCCAATTAAATATTTTTTAAATCGAAATGTGCTGTATGCAAGACATTTTTAGGCAGTTGTTTTAATAATATACAACTACATTTTATTTTTAAACAACGGCAGAAATGAAGAACTATTACTGTGTACCAATATATAATATTCTTTTTTGAAATTACAACAACTTTCCAGGGCCAAAAAACCCTTCTTTGAAGGAGCCGAATATCGGCTGCTTCCCCAACCGAAATAACCACTTTTTTCCCCAAATGGAACTCAACTCAAAAACTCAAAATTGAGGGGTAAAAAAAAAAAAAAAATTTTTTTTTTTTTTTTTTTTTTCGGAAATTGGGACGGGTCCGCTGGGGGAAAAACACTGTAAGTACCAAGCAATCTAAGTCCACAGTCAGTGCAAGTTTGTATCTGTAGAGTATCTGTACCTTCCTTACTTTGTGGCCACCCAAAATAGTTTATTTCATGTATCAACGCCATTATCCAAATGAAATACAAATTTCTTATTTTCCCCAAATAAGAAAAAATCGCGCTATTTTTCCCCTTAAAAAAGGCTGAGGCCCCTTCCCCAAAAAGGGTGTTTTGGCCCTGCATTTATTAATTTATTATGAACAATCAATACCAATCTTAATTGTAACATATAACGTTAAGAAATGTATATGCGTATTTTGCGAGTAAATCTCTTGTCAGTTAAGTAGTCTAAATTAATAAAAGTGTATTTTTTCAAGTAATTTTCTGTCAGTCAAGCTCTTAAGTCATAAAAATAAATAACAATAGTTTAATACTTAAGTTTTGAATTTATCATAATTTGTTTTTCGGGAAATAAACACACATGTTGCCGATCGGAAAAGTTGAGATCACACGGCAAGATCAACACATGTTTAATAACAAACGCACTCATCCTATACACGTACTAGTAAAGTATTGAATTTAAATCAACAATTCGTACCAAAAATTCAATTAAATGCTCCACAATAAATTAAACTTTTATTTCATGAAATCTCCCACCAACATAATCGTGGAAGATACAACGCAGCGGGATCAATGAATCCGCATTTACGACAGCGCGATGTAAGCAGCGCGCGACTAAACATGATACACACTGCGCGAGCTATATAGCTCGCTCCAGTTTACTGTTAACGCTGTCTGTGCTATAAATAACCGCGACCCAGTAAACCGCGATACACAATTTCAGCAAGACTCCTTACTATCTAATCGATATTAATCAATTACTGCAATTCCAATCAGGCATATCAGTACCAGAAGGGACTTCAATGCCCCACCGCCAATCGACGCTCGATTTCGATAGAGCGAACCCAAAATTTACCTACAGTCGATAGCTCGACCATCCAGCGCGTGCGCAGTCACACAATAACTTGCAGACGACATTCATAACCATCGTCGCGGATAACAATTAATAAAACAATATGCTTAAATAACTATATTTTTTGTGAACAACCACTTTTTTCCGCATTTAAAACCAATGACCAACATCCTAAAATTATATTATCAGTACGGGATTCGTACATTAAGATTCTTCCAAGTTAGTATCGCTATTGCGCTAAGCTAATACGAACGACTTACATCAATAAACGTGATCAGTACTGTATTGATATTTGAACGTCAAAATGTTTATACCATAGATTAATGGCGAATATCTTTATAGTAATCAAAATGTCTCAACAATATAGAGATAAAAGTTCATACAAGCATTGCGTTCACATGTGAGATTACAAACATTCAACTTCTATAATGCTTCGAGCATTAAGCTGTTTACATGTTCCACTACTATTAATACTATGTAACGCGTGCATAAATCTATGCTAGAACGTGTAGAGTGGACGCTGTGTAATGTGTACCAGTTCAGTTGTGTCAACAGTCATATGCAAATGAGAAGAAATACTAACGAAGAAAGTCGAACATGTTTTAAGCTGAATTCTAGGATCGCATGTAGCGATGGTCCCAACAAAAACCATCCTGACTCCGGACTCACTATGAGAGCGACGAGTGTTAATATAACACAGGAATAGCAGTCTTACACCACAGGGAACATGCAAACAACATGTGTTGCCTTTAAACACGACTAACTAGAGCTTTGAATGCAAAAATAACCAAAATGGCGGTAGATTATTCGTTTGTGCAATGCCCGATTTCTTTTCTTTTACAGAGTACTTAAGTCATGTCGAAACTATTTGATGGAACTTTTTACAAGTATTTGATGTTCATAAGAGCAAACGGAGTCCCCATTTCAAAACAACTTTAAAAGAGGTTTTTGAATGAAAAACACGTACAAGTCGACACTACATGCTAGAACAATGATAACTTGATGATGATGAGCAAAATGGTGACTTACCGAGATCGTTTTCACTAATTCCGTGTAGAAATACTCCGGACATGTCGTGTCCGTGGTTTCACTTAAGTCCAAGTCAAACCGAAATGTCTTGGGGATCGTGACCTTTTTCGGTTCGGGTCCCGGGGGTCCCACCGTTGTAAAAGTAAGTCGTTTAGGTCCTTCCATGTTTCGTGACTAGCTAGGTCCATTTAGTTTTAGATATAACAGACCCAACTGTTTTTCACATGTCTCGAAGTGGTCGAAATGATCCTAATAGTAAATCGAGCGCCATATTGAGGCTCTGACGTCATTTATTCGTTCGACCTTTTACTAGGGCGAGTTCACTTTATTTTTCGGGCATATCACAATTATAGGTTTGTATAATTTACATCTTTTGTGTTCGTTTTCAACATAATTAATAAATCATACGAATTAAAAATGTTCATAATTGTTATGCAATGAATAATATATAGTATAGGTTATGTTTCATAGTATCAATTAACATCTAGGTTTATTTATTAAACCTGTGCATTAATGAAATGTTCTGTAATTCCCACACTATGGGGAATCCTAATGTCAAGGATTGTAAACACATTTTCCCGCAAAATTCAATTGTGAAAGAGCAGGCGTGTTTACAAACGATGTTTGAATAGCTTTATTTATATCAAAGAATGATTTATCGATGAATGTCAAAGTAAATAATCAGGAAACAAGAACAGATACTGTTCCATTTGGTTTCTTGACGTTGGGCCAGCGTTCTTTATGATCTTTTTATAGTTTTATTCAGGGTTCACGAACAATGCAGAGAAAATAATCCAACAGTCGTAAAAAACAATCGAGTTGTGCGCTGTACCATCGAATTTGTAGCATTATTACGCAAAAATAATAACATATCCATATAACCCAATGATATATAAACTGAATTAATAGATATTTGTATGAAACAACGTATAACCAATCACACTGTCCGTTAGGCGCTCATGACAGCATTCTTACAACTCTGTACATAATCACAATATTCAACGGACCAAGAAAAACCGTCTTATTTATTTTACTAACAATAAATTGCGCATCTGTGGCAAAAAATCTCGCTTATTTCCGCTAACATCTTCAACAATAGGATAGGAAAGCCCGCTTAACTTGTTTTTATTGATTGTTTGCCATACACACGTACGTAGTTATTTCCCACTATAATTAGGATAAGCGATGACAAATATTTTCTAAATCTCGAACAAACATACTGTCCTTATGTAAAAGTTCAATTTAGCGAATGTGAACAAATGTAGCAAAAATTATTTAAAAAAAAAACTCAATCGTAAATACCCTTAATAGTCAAGATTCCTTTGGGTTAGTGGAAACGAACAGCTTTGTACGTCTTACTTTGAACCTTCAACTTTTTAAGGTATTGAATATAGATTGAAAATCACAACCTTATTTGCACTGGCACGTTGACCGTTAACGTATATGGTGCGCGTTGTTCTGTGACAGAAAGCTACACAGTACNCCCCCCCCACATACACACACCACCTACATCTGCGCAGAGACCTATGTTTGAAGGTCCCTGATCTGCGACAATTAAGCACATTAATTCGACGATTTTTGAGAAATAAATGCGAGTTTTAGATGTTTCTGTGACAAGATAACGTGTACACATATATTATCACCATAAGTTTGATGTGTGTGCGTGCCGGAGAACGCAGGCAAAATCATCTGCCCTGTGCGGTAACCGTCCGCTCATTCCAATCGCTTAGAATGCAGGTGACGGCCTATGCTAATTTATTGTATGTTTTTACTTTTAAAAGCGTACACTTTAAAAAACAAAGTATGTGTCAGCTGCTGATATATTGGCAAATACCATTTTAATTTACACTGTCGTTTTAAAATAAAATTTTCTGTTATGCGCAGAGTTTACACAGAGTATTTTTTTTTCATATCTATTTTTCAGGACCTCAATGGAAATAAGTGTTTTTCAAACGCCTTTTTGTGTCATCCTTGATATATAATGATTGGTGTTATGGCTTCCCTTATGCATTTGTTAATCCATGCATGTTTCTTTCTTACTTAAGTTCATGTGTGTGTTATACTTGTATTGCCATGAATACTGACATTGTATATTGAAATAAATCAATTAATCAATTTTATGATAAACTGAACCTTTGTGATTGGGATTTACCTCCTATCTGGCAGTGATCAGTCGCATGATCAACTATTGTTTGTGATTGGGATTTACCATTCCTATATGGCAGTGATCAGTCGCATGGTCTCCATTGTATATTTAGCAGAACTATCCTTTATTCCGATAGGTATATATTTTTTAATCACTTTTGAAAATAAACGTTTTCTGTGAAATTTAACGACCTTCCGCCCTGTCAAATTTAGCGTAGGAGCGATTGTCCGCAGGAGCGATTGTCCGGGATTCCTTACTGACGCAAGTGCCCGGATGTTGGGATATATTGAATTATCATTGATGTTCCAGTTTTTTTTTGCCCATAGTTGTCCAAACTTATCATTGTGCTTGTGTGATTTTTCAACAAATACATTTTTAACTACATCGGAAATATTTTTACAGTCAAATTTGATATATACTCGTCTTTTTGTAATAAAATATCGCAACGGAACAAGTTTTAGTAACACCAGTGGATTTTTTTTTTTTGAATTTATAGCGTTTATTCACCTCCATACATTACAAATTGCATCGTTAGTTCACAGGTTATTTTGTTCGTATACAATATAGTTGTTTTAACAATTCAACTTGGTTGCTATAATAGATGTAAATAAAATCCATTATATAGACACAATCATACAGTTCACTCACACACACATACACATACTCAACTACCATGTTATGATACAAAAAGAAAGAAACATGCTTGTACTTTAAAAAATTATACACTTTAATCAAACGTTCGGACTTCAGACAATTATAAACATGTTATAAATATTATAAACAAACAACACATTTTACAATTACACTATCCTATTGATCTACAAAAAGTTTTACAATTAACCAGTTTAGTAGTCTCTTTTCTTGATATAAGGTATAAGATTCAATTTCCCATTCTACGCAAAGATAATTAAGATAATTATGGTGATGTTTTTATGTAGCACATGTGGTCTAACTCGCGGCAGTGGAATGGCCGAGGAAATGCAAACCCCTTGGACCCTATCTGCAACATCCGAGCGCAACAGTGCCATGCAGGATTTCACAGATCTGACCTATACCATAAGTCCATAACACAAAGACTCAATTGAGGCGTGCATCAAAGGGGATTCTTCTGATCCAGAGAAAATGCAGACACAGATTACAACCTGCTCACCATACACAGCTGACCCTTCTCTGAGAAACATGGTTAATGGGATAGTGGCTGGGTCCGATGTGAATGTTTATGCAATTAAGGCGGTTGAGAAAACGAGCATAATAGATATCATAGGAAAGTCGGTCTTTGCTTATAAATTCACGAGGAAATACAGAGCCAAAGCTCTTGTGAATAGCTTGGCTGTTAAGATCGCTTCTGACCGTGCTTTTTATTCTGCTCATCTGTTCCAGCATTTTCTGAGGGTGTCAAAATCTGGAGATCCTTCCATTGCAGACGTATTGTCTTATAAACTGAGCTCCCATCCTTCTGCCTTCTTTGAAGCCAAAAACATACTTTGTACAACAGATAAGCCTCAGATCGCTCAGGCAATTTGAGAGTATGCTGTAGACACATCATGTGAGGCTGTGATGAACTGTGTTAATGAAACAGATGCATGATGGTGGCACTTTGCTGCATCGTTGACCATGGAGAAGGGCGACTCATATAACGCAATAGCCGAGTCTTATATAGATTCGGAGAAAGGCATTGTGGACAAGCGACAGTGGGGTTCGATGACTACGAAGACGGTCATTATAACAAAGACAAAACGCACAAGAGACGAAACAAACGTGAATCATATTGTGAGTTTCAGCAAAGAAACAGAATGCTCATGTAAACAAGTATCGTTGAAAACGATGGATGCTCCCTTTATGAAGGCGCTATGAAAAACTGTAACTTACCCGGCAAGTGACCTTGAGAAAATCTATTATTAGCCTTGGTGACTTTGACCCCAGTGACCTCAAACCTCATCAAAAGGTAGAGGTCCATGCAAGGTACCTACATGCCAAATATGTAAGAGATCGGTAAAATATTGAAGGCTCTATGATAAACTGTAACAAAAGTGTGACGGAAAGTGTGACGGAAGGAAGGAAGTAAGGAAGGAAGGACAAACTGGTAACTAAATGCTCCACCGAAAATTTTCGGGGAGCATAAAAAGAAAGACTTTTTGTCTCGTAACAAAAACAAGGCCGGCATAATTTCTCTGATCAGCACAACCCTGACTAAAATGGGATGCTATGTTGTTCTGTCTTCAGGGGA
>VMBQ01003746.1:81950-95372 GCA_007657795.1 Dreissena rostriformis | reverse complement strand
ATAAATTGCATAGTTAAATTGTTTGGCGTTTGTCGTTGAATAAGTAAAATGTGTTCAGTAGAATTGATACATGGAAATCATCGAAATTAAGGTTTAATCAAATTCGTAAAGTGCGTTTCATGTTCACATCGTGTACTTAGCCTTGTACAATATTGGGAAATCCCCTGAAAAAAAAACATTTTGTGCCAATATGTTTAAAAATAGATGGAAAAGCGAGTCGTAATTGCAAATATACTTCCGCTTTCGTTTGCCTATATGTCAACGCATAGTTTGTTTTGCACCGCAATTTTGATTTTGGGGATTTAATTTTATTTTTATTTATTTGAAGTAGAGTATTTTGTAAAGCGTATGAAACCATAATACAGTCGTATGTATAATGTTATTATATTGAAATTAGGATTATTCAATAACGCATACTGATATCTCGAAAGTAGTTAATCAGGTACTGATAATATATATTTTTGATTAAGTATGATGTTTGGACTCATTTATAAAGTTAACGATATCTTGTTACGTTATTTGAATAAGATCGTTGTAAGTATGAGTGTTTACATTAAATTCTACATGCGTGATAATATTTAATCATACTTTCGATTTCCATATACTTTCTATAGAATTTTAAAATGTATTATAATGGCAATTATGTTAAAAATGTACACGGAGGTGTGGCATTGAACATTAGTGTATACTCACCATCATCATCGTCGACGTCGTAGTCGTTTGGTTTTTTGTCTGTTGGCATATCAGTTGATATGTTAGAATTAATTGTTACAACACGCAAAACAATGTATATGCATTTAACTAGTGAACGAAATTAGATTGTTTATAAATGGGTGCAAATTGACACGATACCTTATAAGCCAATGTGTTATGTTTATGGTAGATTCAAGACGCACCAATTCTGAAGAAAACAAGATTGTCATCATAACAAATATGGACTTTGGTGGATTTTATACTTATGCAGGTAATCAGAAGACGTTATGCAAAGATATATTTCTACTAATGGGAATTTCTAAAAAAATCAGCAAACCATAAGTAAATCAACGATCTTGTGTAAGAAATGGAATATCAATAACATCTTTGGTGTGAAATTTTGTAATAACAGCACTGTGGTTAATTTGCATTCTTCTTATGAAAATGTGGCGTGTTCTGAGAAAATTGGGCAAAATGTTTGTGTTTAAAGTGTCATCCCAGATTAGCCTGTGCAGTCCGAACAGGCTAAACCGGGACGACACTTTCCGCCAAAACTGGGTTTTCGCTAAGAAGAGACATCATTTATACGAGAAATTCCATAAAAGC
This sequence comes from Dreissena rostriformis, assembly GCA_007657795.1. Classification (NCBI taxonomy): domain Eukaryota; kingdom Metazoa; phylum Mollusca; class Bivalvia; order Myida; family Dreissenidae; genus Dreissena; species Dreissena rostriformis. The sequence continues at coordinate 94,073 of VMBQ01003746.1, read as the reverse complement.
GGAAGTTAAATAAGTTTAATAAGCGGACCTTATTTTGAATACAAGAAAGAAGACCCCTTTTTTATATGATTAAATTAAAAGAGGGCCATATTTTGCACTAATTGTGATATCCCTAGTAATTTGCAGTTGTATTTATAACGTGACGAAGTAAATCGATACAATATTTTCAAGTAACGATTGAAAAATTAACATTGATAACCCATTTACACTCAAAATCAACGAATATTTCGTAACATATTTCGTAAAATAAACGTCAACCCATAAACAATCTTCTTCCTTTTAGCAATATCCAATATTTCAACGCTATATGTGGTCGGGAAACATAGATTTAACAACATAAAACATGGGCTTTTCTATTTTTGTAGTGCTTCAATATACTACATTTTATTTTCCCGCAACGATATGTATTCATACCACACACGAACACTAACATGGTACATGAACATTTGTTGATTTTATTGTACCACAAAAAATAAAAAAAGCATTTTGTATCTTATTAAATCTATATTACCAGACCACATCTATCGTTTAAAGTTTGGCTATGGCTATAACGAACACAAATTTTTTATAGGTTAACTTTATTTTATGAAATATTTTACGAAATATTCGTTGATTTTGAGTGCTAATCGGGCTTTAAATGCAATAAGTTTAAATAAATCCTTGTTTATTGAGATATAAACAACTATAGTGGTATACCCATTTCCATCTAACATGATTCGGTGAATATATTTACTCCACGTAAAATAAGAACTTTATGATTCAATAATTCCTTTGCACAAAATGTCGTGCAAATGTTCGAAACCACGTCATGTATTGATACAATGTCTTTGTGTCGTTTTTGTATTGATAAACCTTAAAAAATGACGACATAATCGGATCAGGAAAACTTTATGTTCATTAATAGGTATGTTTACAATTTGTTTTCAATTTCTCTATCGAAAACATTTGCATACACGAAAAGTTCCTGACATAATATTGACGCTGTGTTTATTAGGAACGTCTAATGAAGGTTTTATATGTGATGTCTGCAATGTGGATCCAATACGGGGTACGCGATGGAACTGCAGGGAGTGTCCACTCTTTGACATGTGTTCAGCCTGCTTTAAGGATAACAGAAGAATGCACGATATGTCGCATTCATTCATAAAAATGGAACATCCAACCAATGTATTGTAAGTTTATACGACGTCGTTTGGTTTCCATAAATAAAAAAAACGAACCAAATTAAAGATATGTTTGTAGTGAACATGAACATGAATTTACAGTTTCTTAACAAATGATTCTACACGCTTTAGAGCGTCGAATTCTTTATTAAAATCGAAGAGTTATTCCTAAGATAAACTTAATTAAAATAAAAATAAACATGGAAATATTTTCGGTACATATTTTTTCTAAATAAGGATAAAGGTTATATGTTTTTAATGAGCTATATTTGTTTCAAGAAAAGGACCTATGCAGTTCGCATAAGATAATCTGGATCGAGACTTTCCGCATAGACTGCATTTTCGTTTACAAGAGACTAAATGTAAACATAAAATCCCATGAAAGCGGAAAGTGTCGTCCTTGATCAACCTATGCGGACTGCACGAGCTAATATGGGACGATATTTTACGCACTAGCATTAAGCCTGGTTTTCCCAGTTCGCAGCTTATATTATTTGATTATTATTTATTTCAAGTGCTCAGTTGGAGGGATCTAGTGCAAGAAGCCTTCAAACGCTGCCGCAAAGAATCGGTCAAACCACTAAACATCCAAGTACTTTTTATTTTTATTTCAACCTTCCTTACTTACAGTTTTAGTAACGTTATTAGTTATTGCTCTGACAGACGTATAAAATAGTCATGAGCATTTATAAAAATGTTGTATTCTGTAAAAGCGCCTTACTTTTGTAAGTTGTAAATCGATACAATATTTTCAAGTTACGATTGAAACATTAACATTGATAACCCATTTACACTCAAAATCAACGAATATTTGGTAAAATATTTTGTAAAATAAACGTTAACCCATTAACAAGCTTGTTCCTTATAGCAATAGCCAAAATTTTAACGCTAGATGTGGTCGGGTAACATAGATTTAACAAGATGAAAATGTTCTTTTTTTATTGTTGTTTTGGAACAATATATTACATTTTAATTTCCTGCAACGGTATCTATTCATACGACACACGAACACTAACATGGTACATGAACATTTTTTGAATTTATTGTACCACAAAAGATAAAAAGTAAAACCTTTTGTATCTTGTTAAATCTATGTTACCAGACCACATCTAGCGTTGAAATTTTGGATATGGCTATAAGGAACACTGATATTTTTTTATTTATAAGTAAACTTTATTTTATGAACTATTTTACGAAATATTCGTTGATTTTGAGTGTTAATGGGGCTTTAAATGCAATATGTTTAAATTAATCCTTGTTTATTGAGATATAAACAACTATAATGGTATACCCATTTCCATCTAACATGATTCGGTGAATATCTTTACTCCACGTATAATAAGAACTTAATAATTCAATACTTACTTTGCACAAAATGTCGTGCAAATGTTCGAAACCACGTCATGTATCGACACAATGTCATTGTGTCGTTTTTGTATTAATAAACCTTCAAAAATGACGACATAATCGGATCAGGAAAACCTTATCTCATCTACATCTATGGTATACTGCTGACAATCGTTTGCGATTATTATTAGCAGGCGCGTTGTCTGGAAACAGTGTTATAATTTTTGTTATGTGCAGATTAAAATCAGAGGGTTAGGAGATGATAAAAATAAGTCTAATATACAAGGATAAAAGATAAAAACACAGTTATAATTTAGAATTTGAAGGTTGGAGGAAGCTGCTAAGCAAAGATGTTTAAGCTGGCGCTTGATTGTATTGAGACAGGTAAGCTGTTCCATAGACGAATGCTCCTAGGGAAGAAAGAATGTGCATGGTAGTTGGTCCTAGAATGAGGTATCAAGAAGTTTAGGTTTCTGGTTGGTATTAGATGGTTGTGGTCAACATGTACAAGGTTGTGGTGGATCTTGAAGCTGAATGTGACTTCGCTTAGTTAACGGCGTTGTTCAAGGGTTTGCCAATTCAGGGAAATTATCATGTTGGACACACTGCTGGTGTTGGTGAAATCTAGATAGATGTATCTGGCAGCTGACCGTTGAACCTGTTCTACCTTATAGATAAGGTACTGTGCCAGGAATCCCAAATTGTTGAGCAGTATTCTAACTGTGGTCTTACATAAGTTTTGTATGCTCTTTCTTTTGTTTTTTGGTTTTTGGTGTTATGTTCATTAATAGGTATGTTTACAATTTGTTTTCAATTTCTCTATCGAAAACATTTGCATATGAAATGCACGAAAAGTTCCTGACATAATATTGACGCTGTGTTTATTAAGAACGTCTCATGAAGGTTTTAGATGTGATGTCTGCAATGTGTGTCCAATACGGGGTACGCGATGGAACTGCAGGGAGTGTCCACTCTATGACATGTGTTCCACCTGCTATAAGGATAAAAGAAGAATGCACCATATGTCGCATTCATTCATAAAAATGGAACATCAAACCAATGTGTTGTAAGTTCATTTGACGTCGTTTGGTTTTCATAAATAAAATAACGAACCAAATTTAACTCATTTTTTGAAGTGAAAACAAACATGATTTAACAGTTTGTTAACAAATGTTCCAACACGCTTAAGAGCGTCGAAAGCTTCATTTTAAACCAAGAGATATTGCTTAGATATACTTTATTAAAATAATAATAAACACTAACATTTTTACAGCATATACACCTTCGGAAGATATATGCTTATCAGCAATCTTTATAAGTAGATTTGAACGAGAAAAAACATGTTATATACATAAGCACGGAAGATTATCAATATCGTTTATATAAATTATTGTGTATTGTTCTAGAACGAAAAAACAAAAGGTAGAACACGTAGTACCAGAAACACCGTCTCTTTTTCCATCTAATTGGACTACGATGGAACGCGATGAACACGTCAAAAAAGTATATCTGGCAACTTCCAGCGAGGAATTCATGACTGTGATGGGCAAGTTCAGTCAAACGCTTGACACAGAAATCATCAGTATACGCAGAGTTCAAAACAAATATCTGTGGGAGTTTTACTTTTGGTAAGTATAAATGCTGTATCTTGTTACTGATATATGTGGTAATATTCCTTTAATTTGCACCTATTAGATACTATTTGCGGTTTCCTTTTTGGTTCCATGTCAAAAGTACACAAAACCCATTGCCCATAAGCTTTCCCCGTTCCCAAAGCTATCCGGATATCCTTAGTTAGCTACCACGAAATATGATACAACGTACCTTACGCACATTTAATGGTTTTTTGGTTTAGTAAATATTAATTTACGAATATTAAGGTGTTTGCGTTATTTGTTTGTATGTGTTATGACCTTATACTGTATAATCATTTGAATTCGTTTTCAGGAAATTTCAAAAAGTGATTGTTTTCGTTGACACGTAAATTCGTGGATTACCGATTTGGGAAAAAAGAGGAATTAATGTCGGTTATTAATTAATGTCCCGCGAATAATTATGTTTACTTAAAATATTGTATAGGGTTTGTTCATAAATAATTATTGTTCTTAACCTTCGAACATGTGTCCCTCCATTAGTAAGTGGCATCAAACGAAGCCCATCACTTTAACATCAACCTGAAATGTATGAACTGTATAAGTGTATAGCATAGGTTGAACGCTTGAATTATGTTTTATATTAAAAAATCCTCGCTTTTTTTATTTACATGTTTCGCGAGATAAATGAACATAGGTATAATACGGATCTCCACAACTTAAAAAAACACAATATCTAATATGTTGGTAAAAGAACCATGAACCAAAGTACCAGCCAATGCTTGTTGCATTCAAATAATAACAGTTGGTGCGATATATGATTTTGAAAATATGTTATCCCCATATTTTTTTCAATATCAAGCGCATTCCAGACTAAGTCTAAATAGCAGAATAGTACAGATGAATTCTCGTTTCTATTTAAAAAGAAAAGTACGAAGAACTATTCTAAAAAATTAAACAAGTAGGGTTATAATTATATTCAGACATACATATCAATGACAGTCGAATGCTGAGTATTATACCATGTTATGCTGGTAAATTTCAGCAAACGCAAGCAGATGGAGGGCATAAACGGAAAAATCGGTGCGAACGAAAAGAACCTCTTCCATGGAACCAAACCGGACATAATCCAAACTGTGTGCGCTCACAATCTCGACATGCGCCTGGCCGGAACAAACGTTGGCGCGATTTTAGGCAACGGCACCTATTTTGCTTCGGCAGCACAGATGTCGGATTCGTACGCTACGTCTGATCCTAATACGGGACACAAGTTTATGTTGCAGTGTCGTGTACTGGTGGGACGCTCTACTAAAGGGCAACCAGGATTACGAAGGCCGCCTGAAGTGGCCAAGACATCTGATGGTACTGTCAGACTGTATGACAGCTGCGTTGACAATGTCAGCAATCCCAGCATATTCTGCATCTTTGACCACGTTCAGTACTATCCGGAGTACATCATTGAATACAAATAAACTACTTACATGTACCATATTTACTAATAACTATTAAGATTTTGCACATGTCCTGAATACATCATTTGATCGTGGTTTGTGCTTACCGGAATATACATAATATTATGCGCGAATATCCTGTATAATTTGATTATATCATACTTGGCTCTAGCATTATGTATACAGAGAATAACAGGTTGATTTGTAATATATCAGGTTAGGCTTAGAATATAGATAACAGCGAAACATGCCGATTTGTTTTAACAAAACGATATGACAGTAATCTTTTTTATGTTTATCATACCTATACGGCCCCATTGAAATATAATGGAACATGATCACTACGGCTCTGCATGTTTTCTGGAATGAATTTATTTTTTTACGTTTGACGTATTAAAAATGTCGTCATGAGCATTTGCGCCTAATATTTGTAAAATACATTTAAAGCTTTCCTTTTTTTTACTTTTATGTGTATACAATTTGTCTCATCTTGCACGTTTTTGTCTAATTAAATCTGATTCATTTTATCTAAATAAAGGCTTAATCGCTATTTCCGAGTAATTTACTAAACCAAAAAAATACTGATATAAAGGCCTACAATTATGATGCAACAAATATTCAGGCACAGTTGTGCCAGGTCGATATCAACGATTAGTTATGATACACATTCTATACCATGCCAATATTAACCTGATAGGTGTGAACTCGTTTCATTTAGTAGTAATACAAATAATAAGAGGCAACACTTGTAAATAACGGTTTATAAAGCTCGTATAATATCGTGTACTTTGTTTACATTTTTTTAGATTTGTTGATGCAATGTATTCGTACATTTGTATAACTGGAATTATATACTAATGAAATTCCATTGTCTGTTAGTAATGAAATTGTTATACATGTTGACAATTATTTTGACGTGTTTTTCTACCTAGTTCTTAACAGTTATTTAGTTTGTGTATTATTTATTTGTGTTTAAGTTGTTAGATACTTCATTTATTTTGAATAGCGCCCTGCACACATCTTAATTATTCATTGCCATCGAGTAACTAATAATCTGTTAATTTCGGTATAATATCATATTTTATTTCAATGAGTGTACTTGAGAAAATGTTATTGCTTACAATTTTTATATGAGCAAGTATTAGAGAACAACTTAAATATTACAACGAATATCAAAACAATACCGCTTTATTTAGGTAAGTTTTCTTTTGTATTTGTTATTTTTGTTTATTTAATGTTAATACAATATTTTGAAAACATGTCGTGGTACTATCAAAATGGATCCAGTGCAATTTATTTCACAGCGAAGAACCAATTTTACATCACTGATGTCGAATATTCACCTATATTATATTTTAATCCGTTTCAGTGAAATATTGAATTTTATTTTAGTATTAAATCTTCGCGATTTTTGTTTACAGACTGTTTACTATCATCAATATCGATCAATACAAGTCACAGTTAATCTCCATAGGTAAACGTAAATGCGGGTACACAGATACATACATGTGTTGAGAATCATTTATAACTTGAGGTTCTTCTAGAAGGAAATAGAAATTTTCAAATACCTCATTTATTTGTGAATTGTTTATGTGTTTATTTTCGTTAGAATATCTTTTTGAGACATTTTTTTCAATTTTTAAGGTTGTGATTTTGCGATTTTTAATACCTTGATTTATCACATGCTATACCTTGTTTTCAATGTAATACAGACATTACGTATTTTTTATAATACACATGCGTAATACAACATTTTTAAGCGTTTTCATTGGCTACAGAATAAATAACTAACCAATCGCATGGCTTTATTTTGGTGAAATGACGTCGTCAACATGAAATGACGTCACGATAGTAAACAACTTTTAGATCTATCAGCATTCGTTTGGTCAATTAAGATGTATTTTATTTTGTTTAAAAGCATGTGATAAAAAAGATCTGACACTCGTTGTCATATCAAACCATATTTTATTAAACTTGTACATTTTTTTTAAATGTTGTATTACACATGTGTAATATAAAAAAATACGTAATGTCTGTATTACATTGAAAACAAGGTATAGCATGTGATAAAATTAAACACCAACGAATATACTTTCAACAATCACCGGATCCTACCTGCACCCAATGCATAAGGTCAAAATGACACACGAGCATCAGCCAGTTGTTATCAAAGCATAAACTTGTCGATAAATTTATTTCGGCAATGAAAATGTAAATACCCTTAACCGTTAGTGCGTATAGCGTTTCTTAATGTACTTTTCATTCATACCGAATACATACATCGCAGGGTTACCTTCATTTTGGGTAAACAATTAATGTTTTACTTGCGCCCGCTAAACGCCTTACACAGCTTATCAATTATCCCACTTAAGTTCGGTACCTTGACATTCTCCTCTGCCAAGTTCGAATTCGTCGTCGAATTCGAGTCACACGGAACACTGAAGACATCATCATGAAGAACCAACCGATATGTTTTATGGAGAATTTCGTGTGGTAGAGCCCCACGGTTGGCGTCGTTGTTGACCGGTTGTTAAAGTGTGCAGCCAGTCCGGGACTCGAACCCGGGACCTCCCGCTATATAACGCTTTAACAACTAACTACACACTATCGCTACAAATAATCATGGAGTTTATATTTCGAACTTTGGTCAATCTTAGCGGCGAAGAAAGACGCTTCTACCCACCGCTTATCCACCGTATTCACCTCTTAAGAAAGTGAAATAAGACAGGTCTTTTTATGTTTATCTCTTGTCACTTCAGTTCCGTTTATTACACAATTCAGTAGATGTTTTATAATACACACATCATTTTTCCTTGTATTAAATGTATTTATTAACTTTGATGAAAATACTTTAACGTTTGTCAATCTGCATAATAAATTGTGCAATTATTAAGACATGTTTAAAGAGGCATATTGACGGCATTTCACCGTAACTATGAACATGTTTTCAAACGATACATATTTCCTTTTCAAGCAAACATGTAGCTTGTAACAATTATTTACGTATGAAATCATTAAGAAAACAAACAACATACGTACAAGCAATCCATTAGGTCGAAATGACCCATGAGCATCAGCAAGATGTTATAAAATCATAAAAAGCCAATGTCAATAAATATACTTTACACACTACTTGCAAAATACAAATTTAACCTTCGTTATTTTAAAGTTACCCTTATGTACCATTATCGATAGTGCTATAAGCGGTTCTTAATGTATTTTTCATGCATACCGAGTACCTTCTCATCCTGATGTTATCTTTGTTTTATTTTAACACTGCATTCAGGAGTTAATTCCCGATCTTACACATACTGATTCTCCTGCGCCCGCTAAATATATACATAGTAACAACTTTTTTATTATTTTGAAATAAATCTTTTATCGATCGTTTATATTAACCGGGTTTGGAAAAGGCGAGAGAACAGTCCGAGCAAGGGTGCCCCAATCACCCGCTAACAAGGCGAGTGCTCTGCCGAGTAAGCTCACTGGGCCGCTTACACAGCTTATCAGCAATCCCGCCTAATGTTTGCGCCGTGACACTCTCCTCTGCCAAGTTAGAATTCGTCCTCGAAATCGAGTCACATGGAACAATGAATACATGATCATGAAGAACCAACGTTAATGTTTTATGGAGAATTTATTGTGGTACAGCCCCACACTTGGCGTCGTTGTTTCCGGCTTGTTTAAATGTGCAGCCAGTCCGGGACTCGAACCCGGAACCTTCCGCTATATAACCCTTTGACAAATAACTACAAACGACAGCACCAAATAATAAAAGCCCGCACAGTCTCCTTTAATAATTGTGTAACGGTTTTCAGCTTGAATTTCTTGATGCTTTAACTAGACAAAGTTGAGCGACAGTTGAAAGTTGAAAATGTAAACATTTATCATGTCTGATGACGCATGTGATATGAGACGCCTCGGAGATACAAACCGCCTTCGTGAATCGACAATATCGAGTTTATAGCATACTTGGTTTGAACTGTATTAAACAAATGAAGATTTCTTATTTTGGAGGGTGATGACAAAAGCGTCTCGGTCAACCGAAAGTATTTCGGCTGCATCTATACAGGAGACTAAGAAACAATTGAATTCGATCGTGTTGAGCATATCATAAACTTCGTGAACTCTAGAGGGATACCGAGTGCTCCACGTAATTGTATGGATTTGTATTTCCGCTGTGGCTTTTGCTTGTACAAGGAGGTTGGTATCGATGAAAATTAAAGTGGCTTTTTACTGCTTATATATTGTTCGTGAGCTTAAATAATAAATGTTCGTGAAATAATGGGAGTGGATTATGTGTAACAAAACGAAATTTGGATGAATGGGTTGGATAACGTCTTTGGTCTGTGCTATGAATACTACATGCGAATTTTAAGTGCTTGAACATGTTCGTATTTTCTTTGTGATGATTTATGTATGCATTTGCCGTGAATCGATGTAAAGATACGAAAACTATTTGAGCCTCTCTCTGCGAAAAGGGGTATAATGCATGTGCGTTAAGTGTCGTCCGAGATTAGACTGTGCAGTCCGCACAGACTAATCAGGGACGACACTTTCCGTTTTTATTTTATTTTTCGTTCAAAGGAAGACTCTTCTTGACGAAAATCCAGTTAAGGCGGAAAGTGTCGTCCCTGATTAGCCTGTGCGTTTTATTCAATTTCTGATTGCCTATTATTATGTTCCTAAAACATACTTTACAGTTGATCGTTAACCTAGAACTCGTTCTTTACAATGTCCTGATAAATTTACAGTAATTTATGTTATCGTTTGGTTTCTGATGTTTCCTGTTTAAATTAAGTACACTCTCATTGTAGCTCAAGTTTTTTTTATTAATATTACTTCGAAGTAGATATATATCATGATTTGTCTCTTGTTTATCAACACTATATGAACGTGCATATCATTGTATAGCAAGAAAGTGTAATATTTTTGTTTTTTACTTGATGATGAATTTAAAAAATAATATAATTTAAAGGAAACAAACAAAAACCGAAACGGAAATAAAACGTATAATTTCTTGAAACTATACCAAAAGCGAATTTTGTTCGTGTTAAGATATAATTTGAGAAAATTTGAGAAAATCCGACATTCATCGTTGACCTATGATTGACCTGTTCAACGATATATTTGGGTGACAATCTAACACCTTGGCATGTTTAACGTATAGTTTGACACATACTTAGCAAATATGCATGTAAAAGTATATCTGTAACTTCAAGTACCGCCGTACTTATAATGATATTATAGCTGCCTGATATGAAGGCTGTAATTGTTTATATAAACATTTTTAGACGCCGTTTTGTATATGGTTAATTAAAAACAATGTATTCTGTTTTGTGTGTTATTTAAGACGTCGGAATTATCATACACTAATCACATACTATCAATGATATCAGATGCCTTATACATAATGTATCATATCGATATGCACATAATCGTTCACATAACAGATACCTGTTACATAAGGTATAATATCGCTAAATACATTATGTTGCACATAACAGATACCTGTTACATAATGATATATCATATCGCTAAACACATAATGTTGCACATAACTACCTGATAAATAATGTATCATATCGAAATGTACATATTCTTTCACATAACATATACCTGTTGAATAATGTATCATATCGCTAAATACATAATGTTGCACATAACAGATACCTGTTACATAATGTATCATATCGCTAAACACAAAATGTTGCACATAACAGATATCTGTTACATAATGTATCATATCCCTTACTACATACTCGTGCATATATCAGATACCTGATAAAACATTATCATACCACAAAGCACATAATATTGCACATAGCAGAAACCTGCTACATAATGTATACTATCGCTAATCAAACGATGTTTCACAAAGCATATACCTGCTACATAATGAATCATATCGATAAACCACACAATGTTGCACACAGCAGAGCTACAGATAAGCTTTTTAGGGTAATTGGGTAATACCCTTCAAAATAAGAATGAATTGAGTAATGGAAAAAAGTGATTGGGTATCCAAATGTATGATACCCGCTCATATAAAAAATAATTGGGTATTTGTACCAAAACAAACAATTGAATTGCGTAATAGCAATAAAACATTAATTAAGCTTGTCAAAAACTTACCTACATATAGTTATTTTATTATATTCAATTGAAGTAAAGGTTGTTCCATCTTTCTGTGACAATACAGTCATTTGCTTATTAGAACAAACACTAGCACATTCCTTGTGCAATTTTAAATCACATTCCTTGTTTTGTTTCAACAGTAACTGTTCTTAACTGAATAAATATAATATTTAACAAGTTGTAGTCAGTAAACGGGCCAGTACTTTCGTTTTAGAAACGCAATAAACCCCATCAAAAAGTTCATCTAAAATACTACCGCAGATGTCCACGGAAAAAAAACATAAAGTTTATTATGTCATTAACTATGCCCTTTGCAATTGTTTCGCCATCAGATTTATATTTATTGACCATGACAAAGGAATCTATACGGTGTTGTTGTTTTTTTTTTGGAATTTTTTGAGGAACTTTTCGTCTGCCTCGAGACGCCATTTT
>VMBQ01003746.1:49553-77591 GCA_007657795.1 Dreissena rostriformis | reverse complement strand
CGGTATTTTAATCGATACAATCCACATACACATCAAAACAAGTTTTGCGTTTGTAGCAAATGATTTTTAAAGTGCCTTTTAAAGGAAATAAGTGAAGGTGCTTGTCTTATATTATTTGGAATAAAGTTCCAAATATTTCTCGCACAATAGGCAAAAGTACGCTTTCCGTAATTGGTTTTAAATGCAACAGATGTTAAATCGTTGTGGGTGGTGGATCTAAGAGAGTATGTATTGTTATTCGATACAAAAATAACGTCGTCAAAATAATGAGGCATTGAGCCATGTAAAACTTTGTATACTAAAGTCCCAACAAGAAATGTGAAACAAGAAAGTGATGATTTCACGAAAATACCAACCCTTAAACATTTTCAGATTTCTCCTTCATATATCAACGAAATAGCATGTTTCTATGACGACAATTTATCAAACGGTGTTCTTATTTCTTTCTTAACTGGTTCCCCGTTGAATATAACCGTTGACTATAATATACAACAGGTACAGGCTAATGTATCGGCGATTTATATTGGATAACGCGAAGACCAATCGGAGCGTGGTTTATAACTAACGTGACGTTACAATGTTATGGTTAGCGCGCGGCGTTTCCCATATTATTTTTTTTAATCTCTCTATCATTCCGTTGATAACTAATATTTGTAGTTTCCACTTTTATGTAACGCGAGGATATTATGTATCATGTAGTATTCATGTTGCATATGTATTATGAATCTTATTTGACTATAACGAGCTTTTATTCTTACCTATCAGCTGTCAAAAAGTTCGGGAAAATAAACCGGAAATGGTTCACGGATTACTTCCCCTGAAAAAACGGTCCAAATTTGGACCGTTTAGATTAGCCTGTACCGATCCCTATATAGAGAGTAACGATAGATAAGGGGAGGTAACCAATCTAATTTCTTTCTCAATGGCGTTTTATGATTTCACGAATATCAGTCCTGAGATAGTTTTCAGACTTCCTGTTTATTTCAAGGTCGTTGCCCTTTTCCATGACTACAATTCCTCTGCCATTCCCCTTATTTCGATTTCATGATCATTAAATGTTTGGATGACTTATAGTTCTGAAGCCTTCTTAAGACTCCTTTTCTGTTTCAATTCCATGATAACCGCTTCTCAGACATGCTTTTTATTCCCATCCAATTTAATTGCGTGTTTTTTTAGATACGGTTTCACTGCCATTCTTTTCAGTATTATTACAACTTTTCATAGATTTCTCAAATATTCCCCACTTTGTATTTCGAGGTGATTTTACATGTTCATGAACCTCCGTTCTGATACATTTTTCTTAATTCTTATTTTAATGTCAATGCCATTTTGTGTCCATTAATACCATTCACCAGACGTTATTTTTATTTTTTGTTTTTGCAAATGCTTATTTCTATACAGCTACTTTATCTCAGTCATTCTCCATATTTATATGACAAGGTCGTTTGATGATGTTCTCATAGCGTTTCTTACATGTTATTGTTATTGTATTCAAGTACATTCTACATTTCTAAGATTACCGTTCTTCATAAGTTGTTCAATGTAATCCGCCTTGTAAACTTCTTCATATTTGTTTTTCAAGGACGTTGCACGATTCCATGACTTCCGGTAACAGTCTTCCCAATGGTACCGCGACAATGCTACTCATCAATGGCGACGGCAGAACCTCAGTTCAAAAGGTTGGGTGGGTGGACATTTCCGGAACTGCAGACGACAGTCACGCACCGGAAGGTCGCTGTTCCGCCTGTTTGAGGCGCGTGAGCGGGGGCATTGTCGGCTGGTTGGAGAACTCGTTCTACAGGTAAATCTAGATTCTAAAATGATACTCACTGATCTTCCAAATACCAAAAAACAGAATAAAACCACCTATCAACAAGGCAACAATTACACCCAAACCTTGGTATATACTTGTGTTCAGATGAAAAACTACTTGTAAGATCATGTAAGGATCAAAATAATTTCCACAAAATTGATGTTTATCCATCAATTCACAATTCTTTGTCTTTCTAAGACATGGTTATTTAACCAAAGAGGCTTACTCTATCATGGTGTCAATAATCGGCAATTTTACCTCGATTGCATTTAAGGTACTTTATACTGATTTGAAACCTTTTCAAGTCCGAGTCCGTTATCTGGGCCGAGAACCATTACTTAGTAGCTCACGAACGCTCCCACAATGGGGATCGAACCCTTGACTTCCCGGACACCATATACAATACACCGCGGCGACAGGTTTCTCTTGATAACGATCTATGAAGTCGGTATGACGAGATAACCGACTCGCGGTATCGACTAATTTAGCTGTGTGAAAGAAATAACTTACTCGTGGAAACGACTAATTAAGTCGTTTTAAGTAATAACTATATACATAATGAAGTAAATTATGCCTGGGAACGAGATAACTAACGCATGGGAACGACCCTATCAATTAATCCAAGTAACGCAGTTTGAGTTGCAAAATCGTGAACACATACACTCATACACAAACATGCTACATCTGTGTCACTTTATAGTTAAGGCATCAATGTATCAATGGCTTACTATGATCATTATTCGTTTACAACACTTATAAGATCACGAATGAAATTCACCATTAAAGGGACTCATTCTCTTACACGGCGTTTTTAGCCTGAATGACCCAGTTATAATTTCTATGCATTATTTTGTCTAAAATATATAGATTATTATATTTAAAAATGTGCTCCCAACGGTCCACAGTTCGAGTCCAGGTGAGGTCGGCATTTTCCATGCATTATTTTGTCTAAAATATATAGATAATTATATTTAAAAATATGCTCCCAACGGTCCACAGTTCGAATCCAGGTGAGGTCGGCATTTTCTATGCATTATTTTGTCTAAAATATATAGACTATTTTACATATAACAAATATTCTATTAAAAGAAATAATGGACATAATGACAAATTGAAAATGATGTTTTGTTCACAAGCTTGATATTTCGCGTTATTTTAACCCGGTAAGTTTGTAAAAATTAAAATTATAATATATTTTTTTTTTTTTTAATTCTAGCTGTCAGTTCGTGTTGAGTTGTGCGGTAAGTTAGCCAACGGTGTATTTCAATTATGTAGGTCGCTCGTTTTCTAATAAGTAATGGACACCATGCTCTTTGTATTCAAAAACTTACTTACATTGGTACACGACATTACTTAAAAGGATCTGTCAGGTTATGATATTTACGCATTAAAACGCTGAACCCATTAATTTAGCGTAATGATATGACTATTTTGGTAAGCCTACATTAGCGACACGATAACCCACATGGACTAAAGTACGGTATAACATACCTATATAACGAAAGAACACTTAATGTTTAAAATATCGTGTTCCAAGATTTATTATAGAAACCCGGGTAAATGCAGTTTCATGCAATAGCAGTGCACGTTTTGCAGCAATTAAACGCAACTTAAACATGTTTGTTTTACATAATTTCACGAAATTTGTTATCGAATCCCGGGTGTTTAAAGTTTTAAGCAATAAAGTGTGCGTTTTGCACACTATGTGTTGCAAGCTAGATTCTCTTTTTGATATATGAAATAAGTAAAATACATATACAATTATTCGGTGGAACGAAAGCACTTGCATTTAGCATCAAATTAACTGCAGTTGGTATTTTAATAGCTAATAGGTATTTCATGTCCATGCCATTAATCATTAAATATTGGGGACTTAATATGATAACTGCATTCGTTTCAAGATACCGAATTAATATACGTACCATCACCAAAATTATGTTTCAATTAAGCTTTATTCAATTCTTGCATATGCATAGCTGATAAGTTTACTTATTGTTTTGTTCATTTGACTAACTGTACCTTATATATAACGAAGCGTACGTTAAACAGAAAATTGTTTAAGCTTTGCAAATTCTGCTTTATTCTAACGATTGGTTTTACGTTAAATCTTAAATGCAGTCTAACAGAGCTGTCTACGCGTAACATAGCTGCAAACATCGTATTTTTACTATCTAACACAGGTTTGTATGGTGTTAAGTTAAACAGTCGAACACAATTTAAAGACTAAGTTTGACATTTTTGCAAACCATGACATACCCTAAATTACGGTTTCAGCATTCAATAGTTTAAACATGTTGCACTCATGAAATGTGCACTTATTATAATAGGTCCATCTCGTTTAAACATATTAATAAAAGTTAGATCAGTATCAATTGTCTTCATTTAATGTCTTACGGCATTGCATTCGCTATGGTATTTTTAATTTCTATAAACAACATTAGAGGTATACGTACTCTAAATAAAAGAATTTGGATACGTTTGATAATAAATTGTAATTATAACATACCAATCACACAATCCTAATTGTTTTTTTTCCCTTATACTGCTCCAAAAAGGAGTTAAACATTTTTCTCAGATAATGGAATCTAGAACAGTAAAAACAAAAGATTTTTACTTTTTGTTTTATGCCATAGAAGTACTTCTGCATGTTAATACACTTTTATATTATCTATAAATCTCGGGACAGGTTGCGAGCGGTTAAAATAAATGTAAGTTATTGTTAAAGTGTGCAAAACACTCTAGGCTCGTTAAAATAACATTTGTTCACATAAGTTTGTTAAAAATGCTGCGCTTGCAAAAGAAACACTGTATTGTAAGCTATGAATAACTGTAAACATTGTTCTTGGACATCTTAGACAAGTCTGTCTAAGCTGTGGAAAGAAAACTTATACCTTCGGCGCAGTTAATCGCCAGTAAGTCAATTCGTCAAAATTGTCGCTGTTGTCTGTGTCTGAAATAAAGAACGTCAATCATGTTATTTTGTCATATTCTACTAACTTTTCCGCTCACCNGGGGGGGGTTGTCTGCTGACCCCATTTGTCCCCATGTACGGACGCCCATGGATCAGAGTGAATTCATTAATTATTAGTTTATGGTGACATTGCAGTACATGTATTAAGGAGTTTTGTTTACAAATAGTCATTTGAAATTATTGTTGACAAGGTTATCTTAAGGGTTTGATAACAATTTAGCCAAAGGGAGTAAATGCTAAAATTGTATTCAGCGTGAGTCTGTATTTATAGCATAATGTTGAAAATTATATAGGGCCATATGTAATTTATTATTTAGAGACTGTCATTTGGAGTTCATGATTGATTTAACGGTTGTGTCTGCTAAACAATTATTTTAAATGTTTGGCTTGAACAAAAAAGCTTAAGATTTATTAAATTCATTTTATTAAAGAGAACAATTACAGAGTTTTTAATGGAAAAGCATGATCACACAGCGTCAAATGAGAATGCAATTCATTGCATACACACATTCCCATGTGTTCTGTAAATTTTATGTAAAATTTCAACTGTTTCTTATAAGATTTTTTTATAATACTGCATCGATTACTAGCTAGCTTTTGTTTACATTTTTATTGTAAAACTTGAATGGGGATTTCAGTTTATGAGTGCGCATGCGCAGTAATTCAACATTTGTTATGAATTCAGTATTTCTTCGTACTGGAAAAAAAATGTTATGACATAATCGTTCCTCAAAATTATCTGTTATTTAAAATATTGTTTTCAAATACGCTAATTTAATATGTGATTATCATCCATTGACATTATATGCCGAATCGTCATATCGCTTTGAATTCGCTTTGTTTATTCTAAATTCATTACATCTTCAACAATTGCAAGGGTGATTGCATGATTTATCTGGCATTGTCACAAGAAGTTCGCGTCTTCTGGTCTTGTTCCTCCATTTGGCAAATATGGCGTGATTGAGTTACTTCATGTCTGGCATCATTAAATATGTTCTCTACTGTACAGAATCCGAGAAGTTCACGAAATCGAAATATAAAACACATCTTCTAAGTTCCAAACTTGCAGTGTGATTTTTATTTAAACTCGAACGTCAACAGTTACTTCCCTTGCGACAAATGTCTTAATATGTATTTTATTATATATACAAATAGGTTATTTAATATGACTGTACTCGTTATATTAGCAATATCATATGATTAATGCTCGCTTTACAGATTAATATGTGCAGCTTCACTGCCACCTTTTTCTGGTTCTACACATGCCGTGTCAATATGCTCCACGCGTTCGATGAAGATCACAGGGGCTTGTACAAGTAAATTCTGTTGTGCACAATATCTTGAGAATACATTACTATGCACATTAGTTAAATGATGATTTGGGTATAAGAAAAGACGCTATTTTATATCTAGGTCACCGTGGTAAGTTCAATGTCACTTGATTTGAACAGGAAATCTTTTTTGGTACTTTATTTTGAGGATGCTTTGACTTGCTATCATGCAAATTGGTATAGTGCTGACATCAGATAAAACAACATTTAGATTTCGATATCACCAGGTCAAAGGTCGAGGTCACATACAAAATATTTTCTGCGTGATATCAAGAGAAAAAGTTTACGTGCGATTATCTTAATTGGTATGCTGGTTACCTGCAAGGAAAAAATGGCGCCAAGTGATTTTGAGGTCAAAGGCCAATGTCAATGGGGATTGTAGCAGGAACTTTGTTTCCGCACAATTGCTAGAGAACGCGTTGAAATACGATCATGCAATTTGGTATAGTTGTTACTTGGGTGGTAAGAAAGACGCCCGTAAGGTGTGAGGTCATCAGGTCCAAGCTCAAGGCCACAGGGGCTTGTATTATGAGTTTGCTATCCGCACACTATCTGGAGAACATTTTTACCTATAAACATTTAAATTGCTATTCTGGTTACTTGGGAGATAAGAAAGATGCCAATTAATTGCAGTTCAATCGGTAGAAGATCATGATCAAATGTGCTTGTTATATGAAAATTGATCCCACACAATATCGAGACGTTTATATGGATGATATAACATAGTATGCTGGTAAGTCTAGAAGACAGATCACCCTTATGAGTTTCAAATTAAGCGATCAAATGTTAGAGTAACAGTTAAAACTGTATTGCAAAACCGGGCCATACCTGTAATACAAACATATTTTGATAATTGTTAAACCAATTATGAAGTGTACTTGGCATACNAACCAAAAAAAAAAAAAAAAAAAAAAAAAAACAGACATAATACATACAAAACACTGACATGACTAAAACATGTATTTCTTTTCCATTGTCTTTTTTTCCAGCCCTCTGTATCGCAATACCATTATTATCGACAAGTTCTTAGGTGTTTTTCAGCGCGACAACAACAGCAACATCATCGGTGCGCGCGCAACTACCATGTTTTGGTACCTCAAGAAAACAATTCAGTAAGTATCATGTTATATAATACATTATCATGTTATATAATACATATGTAAGATCAGTGGAAGTTTACATTATGCAAGTTTATTTTCCAAGCTTTGAACCTTTATACCTTAATTACAACGCTTGCGTAGAAAAACAGTCACAATTATAAGTGAGTTGATACTTTTCGAAGGGATATGACGTTTGTGACGCACTGTGTTTTTACCAGGGCTTAAATCTCTATTGCTCATCGTTGGGCGATGAACAAGTTTTATTTGTTTATGCTTTCTATTGTAGGCCTTTTTTCAATCTCGTATCTTGGGTTGAAACATTGTGTAGTTATTGCTAACATTATTGCATAATTGATGTATATTGTAAATAATGATGTTCCATTCTTGTATTAGAAGGTAATAAAGCAGATATTGCGTTGGAATTTTGGAAAAGTCAAACTATTTTCTCTGTGTATAGTGCGCAATTTTCTTTAACTGTTGCCTAACTGCATCAGGGTAAGAGTTCAAAATATTAAACTGTCATTCGGGAAAATAATTTGACTCTCATTAAATGTAAATGAGATATGTGTATAATATTGCTCATTAATCACCATGTAATTTTTTGAACTCAGTAAAAACAAATACAATTCTCCATGTGTTTCGTTCTAGCAATAATTAAAAGCATACTAGTTCAATCACATATTATATTTAAAAACATTAAATATGTATTTAAACTGAGAGGTATTTTATTTATTAATACAAAAATCGTGTTGAAGTGTGTATGGATTACAATCCGACCAGGTCGACCACTTTTCGTAAAGAAGACACCTTTTTGTGTCTTTGTCTGTTGGTTTCGCAAATGTATTGAAGATAAACTGAAAGTGGTGCCCAGCTAGACCTTATGTCTAATGAAGCTTAACAACAATGTTAGCAATTAATACATCACCATATTATAATAATCAATATGTCGGTCTATTTTATGTCATGACAAATATCTTAAATCGAGATAAATGTGAGTTTTCATACATTACCCAACGGAGTCTCCTGGCTTTTCCATATAAAGGCGTGGTTATACCCTCAGAGAATTTCGTGCACTGGCAGAACGCTCCGGGCTTTATAACCTTGCCAATGTAAAGCTCGAAGTACGCCGTTGATTTTTTTTTCTCATGAGACATATTCCAAGTCAATCACACCGCGTCGATCTGCTGAGTCACTCAAATAATATGGTTGGCATGTTCTGTTAATTCCAGTGTAAGGCAGAGGCGGAGGACTGGGAGAAAGGCCTAATTAAACTCATCAACGACCAAGGTCACCGTGACCTGGAAGACATGTATATCTTCACAGCACGATCGTAAGTGTCAACTTCGCTTTTTATCTGGAACAAAAATGTCTTTGTGATTGCCTCGTGTTTGTTTGTTTGTCAGCTGTACACTTTAGATCCGATAGATTGTAATTGTAACCTTATGATTTTATGTTTCTAAAGAAGTTCCAAAGGAGATTCGGGAATTCATGTTGTAATTTACTGGTTGTATTAACTATTATGGAACCAACGAGATAAAAGTATTTACAATTTATAATTGCTGGCATTATATTGGCAATCTGATCTGTTTAAGTTGTGTAACATAACATGGTTTATGAGAGCACAAAGCTGACAATAGGACAGTTGAAACGAGACATAGTTAATTCAAGCTTATACAATTGTTACCGGTAATGTTTGAAAATGTTGAAGTTAAAACTTATTGGCCTCACAATTACCAGACACACATACGGTACAATAATCATTAGTCGTTTAAGCTTTTCAGAGCATGTTTATTACCGAAGATCAGTTTTAACAGACATACAGACGAAATCAAGCATCAAATTCTGATATCACCGGACACACATAACTTCATTTTGTACTTACATAGATAATATATAATACACATATAATAATGTTATAGTATCCATTGTCCATTGATGTGTACATATATTTTAATCAATAACAAGTAATGGTTATAAGATATAGTAAAGATAAACCCAAAGAGTCTAGTATAACTTTGAGCAGGCGCTGCCCCTGTTGCAGTGCTCAAGACGAATGGGACAAAGCGGTAGCAACCGACCAATGGCTGTTGGCTTACGGTTTCCTCATAGTCCTTATTTATACCTCTCTAGCAATTGGACTGTGTTCTTGTGTCGGTCTACAGGTACACCCTGCTGAATGCATATTATAATTATAAAACAAATCGAGAGTTGAGCGTGAAACTGGCATATATAAATAAATTATGATACACATATTGTAGTAGATAAACCAATGTTTTGCATAGCTCAATCGTCAAGATGCATATTCTTTATGATAATTATATTTTTATAGAACTATACAGATGATGCTTTGTATCTTTAGTTTTGGATGTACAGCTCTATGACAAATACAATACTTTTATAATCATCCGAAATACTGTTCTGTAATATATATGTATTCACTTTCTTCACGTACTGTTTTGATAATATATGCGAACTCGTGGACATAAAAATTAATACATTAACACTTATTAACCCATATTAATCTGTGACAAATATTCAATGCAACGTAATTGAACGTAGCCAAGTGGGGAACACACAATGCTCGAATGCAACATTGTTGAAATTTATTTGATTTTAATGTCACTACATTTCCTTTCTTAATAGAATTAAATATGATTACGTATGTGCATTGGATTTTGTTTTGCCTGTCGTGCGTTTGTTCTTACTCAAAAATAGCATTGTTGAACAAACTATACTATATGATAATAATAATAAATATTTGCTCTCTTAAGATACTTTTACTCGTTTCAAAAATGGATATTTACATTTGTTTTGACAATATATGCAATTTATTTAAAGGTCTTGGACGACTGATTACATAATAAACCTATTGCTTATGCCCATCCGCATTAGTGTTTCTGTCAAACAATGGTTCCTCACTAAAGATAGATTAAGCTTACGTACTGATCGTTCAAACTATATATAATATTTGCGAGAGAAAGCTGTTGCCAAATTTGTCATGAGAAATTGTTTCAATTTCTTCTCAACTGAAATACACTTGACAAAAATAATTATAACAAAGTGTACTCACACGCAGTATAATGTGCTTTACAATATTACTGGTCTGTTGTTTATATTTGGTGCCGTTATTTGCTGTGTCATCGCCTTTGTGATGTATAAGACTGTTTTGCAATTTGTCAGTTGGCATATTAAATAAAGGACCCGATTCTAAAGCAAGATTTCTACCTATGCTTTTGATTCACTTTGCCTCTAATTAAATTTTTATCATGGCATTCACTAAACATTAACGACAAGCCTGACATCTGACGATAACATAACGTGTTTTAGATTCGACAAGCACAATATAAACATCAAGTAAAATATATTATGGAAATGGCTACCAGGCAATCTGATAATCTGATGGAAACTCTTATTTAATTACTAGTAAGATTAACACGTAGATGTGTTGATTAACAACAAAACAGTCGTTGCCTGAAATATTCATTCTTCTGATTTATTTTTACATGTGCATTTATTCAAATGGTTAATAAGCGTGTCAGGAAACGAACCCAAACCAGTATAGTGTTAAAGGACCGTATATGGTCTATGTTTCCTAATCCCACACTATTAAAGACCATGGGTATCCACCCACAGTCTACATACACAAAGGTAAAACGACGCACATCGTATTTGAATATATACAGCACTTGACCTATCTCATATATGACTTATCATTGACTACAGTACAATTAAATAAACCAAATTTAAGCCTAATTGAGTTCGAAGTTTAGCATAGACTTATAAATAATAATGTACATACATAAATTGTATTAATGTGTATAACAATATTGAATAGATTGCAGTCAAAATCGGATATGACTTTTGGGCTGTATATATTAGTTATGCTTTAACGACGTTATTTAGAATGCACCATTTCAATTGCAGATTTGATGACGAGGCTATGGGGGCATTATCAAGCGACTTAAATCGCTTGTCGATTGGCTTCTGTCTGGTTTATATTTATCTCGTCCTCACTGTCAGTTAATATAGCTGTATTGAGCAAAAGGTATTGACACAGTCATTTCAGACAAAGCAATATCCTGCCTTGATGATTGGACGGGCTTTGCTTGATGTAATGATTTCACTTGCGTTGTGACGCAGACATTGGTTTGAATGAGTCATTTTTGTTGACACGATAGTCTAGAATGTTTCTTTACAGCATGCTTTTATTTGGGACTACTTAGATTGAGTTGAAAACAAAGTCATAACTAACATGATAGTTTCTAGTTGACGTATTTCATTTAATAGTCTGATAAACATCTCAAACAGTTTAATTCTTCGTATGTAAATGAGGTCGACATAATTTCCTGTCAATTTTGTCACGTTTCCTTTATAATACCTGGATGAAACCCATCTTATTACAGTTCTTTCATTTTTACTTTTTCAGAAACTAAACATTAACTTCTAACATCGTAGTTTTATTTTATGCAGTGTCATACCATTATATTTTATATGCGGTCATTTTTCATTCAAATATTTCGCCTTCAATTATCGTTAAAATGTATTGCATCGGTGTTACTGTTTTACAATCGTCTATTTCTAAATTTTACTGAATCGCCAATTTAACTTAATACAACCTTTATTGTTTCGTTCAAGGGGTTACGCTAGGTCATTTGGTTGTCAGTTTGAATGTTGGTTTTGTGTGTTTTCACATAGTTGTGCTCTTTTTAATTTTTCTTATATAATACTATCATGCATGGGATTTCTTGAATAACACCCGTGTATGAGCATGATTCATTACACACATGCTTGACATGTTGGTATTTCAATTTATTATTTTAATATTTTCTTAACAATGCATAGACTGCCATGTAATCTTATGATAGGTTAATAATACATTACCGATTAATACCCAGTTGATGGTTTATACTTTGGCAAAAACAAATCCGTCTTTTCAGTGAAGTATTTAGGCCTTCGTAAGACTTAAAAGAATGCATAGTTTATGCTAGTTTCACTTGTTTGTAGCATTGGCGATTGAATTCATGTTCCTGAAATAACATAGTATTAACATTGTAGTAAGTTAATTAACATTTAACAACACAAATAGATTGTTTATAACATTTGAAAAACAAAGACTGTATATCCTATTTGCTTGATTTCAATAACGTGTAGTCATTAAAATTAAAAACACATTTTTTATGGTTTTCGTAACATTACATAAATTGAAGATGTCTACATGTAGTATATTTCGAATTAAAGTATTGCATGATACGTCAAGTTTTGCATGTTATATGTAAAGTATATCTCAGAAATGACTTTGCTTAGCTATGCTTAATTTAACTGAAATTAGAAAACATTAAAACACTGTATTTTGAAAATACACATTTCAATTATTCAGCCTTTGTTTATTTTTCACTTCTGTTCGTAATGAGTACATGTAAGTATTAGGGAACAAATTGTATGTAGTCACTTTTAGCCGCGAATAGAATAACACAATTAGTAAAAACTTAGAACACCGTACATGAAACGGTTTATAAGCTCGAATGTAGTAACACTAAGAATATCTGCCCATGGGCCGGTCCGTTTCTTTTCCCCGCTTACCTCACTTGTCTCGCGCAGGTGTTCTTGGCCATTTCCGGCCTCCTCAGTATCGGCATGGCCATCGTGTTCACGTACGGAGTCGGCCTCGGCATGGGCATCTTGTTCGGCCCTATACAACAGATTACATCGTTCATGCTCCTAGGTGAGTCGTAGGAATTTCTCACTGTTTCTTGTAGTAAAAACTCTTACATATAGTTTTTATTGTTACGATATTGACATACGCGGACTTTGATTATGCAGGATTAAGTGTAGCATTATACAAACTTATTCAATGTGGAATCTAGAGTTACATATATTCATGTTCAGTGGATTTGTTCCATCAGTTTTGGGGATTTATTTTGTACTTTACGTCTTAATTGTCAGAATTATCAGTATACCATTCAAACAAAGCTGTATGCACAAAAAAAGTTTAAAATGAAGAATCTAATGAGTCATCTAATTCTGAAGCGACATTGTGATTTTATTTCAACAAAAAACAATTAACCAAATTATAAATATGCAAATGCGATCGTCACTATTATACGCGTGCGTTGTGTGGGACGGTTGTAATTTGTATGACACGAAATGTTATGATAACATCCAAGCAAAAGCCGCGCGCATTGTTGCATGCCTAACGAGTTCTATTTTTCAACTGAAGTTCAATAGCCAAGTGTAGATGTCTTTATATCAAAATCATCACTTTCGACACAGTGTACAACGGTCAGTGTCCCAGTAGCATGTGTATCTTTCTTCCATACACAGTTCAAAAACAGTTCTTTCACAATAGAGATGCGTTAGCCTTTGTTCAATACGAGCAATATTTTTTTCAATATCCTATCAAACTACTCTGTTAAATACCCTACGCTCATTTCGTCTCTTTATTTGTGACATTGCTCTTCTCTATGGTAAGCATCGTTAAGTAATGGAGACAACACCATCAGTTTTACTGATGTCCATTATTACATTAATACTTCGAAGTGGTTTAAACCGTTGCGTACACTTACATGCTTTCTGGGCAGGTCGCATAATAGTCTTGATTGTGTTGAAGAACATTTCGTCTAACCCTTTTCCCAGTATGTATTTATGCATAAAACATTGTATATATTAAAAAAACTTAAAAACTATTATAGTAATCTACCATTGCATGTATTTAAGTTTCTAGTGTAAAATTCACCCCACGACATTCTCTTTCTGTTCTTCAAAGACACAGGCCTCGTGAACCTAATTAGCTGTCTTAGCCTGAGCATCGTATGTATTGGTGATCCCTGATCAATACCAAAAAATAACCGTTCTGTATACGTTTTGTAGGTATCGGCGTGGATGACATGTTCAGTATATGTCTTGTAGGTATCGGCGTGGATGACATGTTCTGTATACGTCTTGCAGGTATCGGCGTGGATGACATGTTTGTTATCATGAGGGCTATGCGTCAGCTGTCTCATCAGGAGCGGGCCCTGCGTGTTGACGAAAGGATCGGACTCGCCATGAAGCACGCGGGCGTTTCCGTCAACGTCACCTCCATTACGGACATTGTTGGCTTCGCCATAGGGGGCACTACGGTTAGGGTTTCCTTGTTGCTTTAAGGCCTTTCAACAGTTCTTTCAGTGTATACCCGATATTTTTTGCATCGACCATTCCAACTGTCTTTAATATAAGACTTACCGACGTTTGTATGAATTCCTCCCCTTATAATGTTGCTTGAATGATACCCTGTATCGAATCATGTCTAGCCGAGTCTGTGCCGTTTCAGTTTAAGTATGTCTTTGCATAAATATGAATTGAATATATCTGGTTAAACAATTGTATCTATTCTAAAAAGGATAAAAAAATATAAGTATATAACATGTTTAATTTAATTTAACCATGTGATTCCTTCTCTCAGCACGTTCTGTGTGTACGCGTCCATTGGCGTTCTTGCTCTTTACATCCTACAGGCCACGGTCTTCGTGGCCTGCGTTACGCTAGATGAACAACGTATTGACGCCGGGAGGAACGCGTGTTTTATATGCGTCAAACACGACGTCAACTACAAACCAGGGAAATATTACAACCTAAGCATTCAGCGTGATTTCATGAGACGTTTTTGGGGTCCATTCTTAACAAAGACACCGGTGAAGGTAATTGTGTCAAATTACGCTCCTTCTTTTGCGTATAAGTCACACAACATATAGCGCTCTTATTTCGTTTTTTCAACTATATAATGATAATTAAAATAATTATTATTATTTATTTTTTTATAAAAATAAGTAAATAATAATAACAATAATAATAATTATTATATTATGATTAAAAATTATGGGTATGATCTGGTTTTCTTGATGTAAAATCAATTGCCTGCGTGACCTTGCATACACACTAAACTGCATTTTCTGTCTGTGCAGGCTGCAGTCATTATAATTGCTATCGGCCTGTCCGCTCTCAACATCTGGAGTTTTCTGCAACTCAAGAAGGACTTCGATCCGAGCAGGTACCTTTCCTCCGACTCGTACTCCCAGAAGTTCGTGAATGCGGACAGGAAGTACTTCCCGGACGACGGCGCCTTCATCCAACTCTACTGCGGTACGGTAGAAATATTAGCTATATTGTGGATACGTGTTTACTGGATTTCCAATCGACCGGAATATTTTTGTCCGTCATGAAATGACTAGACGATTCCTTCTTTTATAGATAAGTTGTTTTACAAAACAGCGTTGCCTCATTTAATCAATTCACTTGAAATATGAGTCGCGCCATGCGAAAGTGATTCTTATGCCATATGCGACAAGCGTAGATGCAGGTCAGCCTGCACATTCACACAGTCACACAATCATACAACGGATAGCGGACAGGGTAGCTCCTGAGCCACACTGCGAACATGCGCTAGCTGGTCTGGAGCTACGCTGGCCGCACATGGCATACGACCCATTTTCAGATGAGTATATTTTGTATGAAGACAATCATTAAACAACAGTAAATGAGATCTCTATTGCAAACAAATAAGGGACCTTTATAATAATGATCAGTCTTTTTTGCTCCGCATATTCAACGTGTTTCTTATCGACGCATGAGTCTTAATCTGATAAAGTCATTACACACAAATTTGTATCACTGTCCACTTGTCATGCTCGTTTATACATAATTAATTGATGAAAACCTTACACGACATACCATGTTAAATGTATAATGTACATTTGATATACATTAAACACATTAATTATGTTTAATAAATATCTTTTTGGTCCTCAGACTTAAAACATTTACTCATAAATTATATACGCATACTTTGTATTTTAACGCTTTAATTTGGTAAAGAAAGTGTTTCAGATGAAATCGACTATTACGACAATATTGACAAATTAAACGAAATGTACAACACACTATAGGAAATGAAATCTGTGCAGGCATCTACAGTCGATTTCTGGTTGGCGAGCTTTCTAGAATGGCAATCGTCCCAAAATGGCAAGACAATAGCGAATCCGCCATTACCCGATGCGAATATGTTAAATATGACAAAGCAAGCAACAAATTTCACATACAGTTCGGGATCAAAAACTGGTAATTAGTTTGTGGATTTTCTTGAGAAAGTTATGCAAGAACATTTATTTAACTTGAATGATCGTTATCATCACTTATTTAAGTCGATAAGCATCCGTGACTATTACCTGATCTGACCAATTAAAAATCATTTACAAAAACTAAACTTCTAAAATTCTTTATGGCAAAAAATGCCAGCAGTTATTAAATAAACAATACAATAATTGTAGGAACTCCTGACCTTCTTTCCCAGCTTCTCTATTTCCTGACGACGGACAACGGGAGAGCGTACTGGCCGTTCCTTAGATTTGACAATATGACAAGACCGATGCAAATTCTGGTATTGTGCATGATTTAAATTATACTGACGTCCTCGTCATTCATGTTTTTGCGATATAATATAAACTCTTAACAAGCTTCACCTATGCGTTAACGATATGAAGAGAGCAGCACGAAACTATTGATATTGTGCATTGTACTTTCTCCGTATAATCAAATCAATGCTACCCAAACCTCATTCATCGTATGTTTTGTATGTGATATTTGTTCGGAGAATGGCCGACCTAACCATTTAAAGATAAAAAAAAAACAATAAGCACACAATATACACAAAGGCATAAGAAACGTTCAATTCGGCAACATGAAAAGACGATAAAAATTCTGATGTAATAGTTATTTCAAATATACCTTCATTTATTTGTTGACAGCATACCTTTATGAATGTGGGAGATCCTCCCTCGAAAAAAAAATCGAGAACGAGACGAACATGTGAAAACTTGGATTGCCCTGAGACCCATCGGTCGTCGATTAAACAAACTTGCAAAAGATAAACAAAACTGCAGACCAAACATATCGGTCGAAATGTGTAGTAAGACTTCTATTCAGAAAAACTTATGTATTCAATTTAAGTTTTCAATTAAAAAATATCGGTCATTATACAATGATATTGTGTAGTTATAACTCACCATTTTAAAGTAATTGAAGAGGTTAATATTGGTCATAAATTGTATTAATTTACTTGAGAATGTAGAATATAAGAGAAAACAATCAAACTGACTTTTTTTTATCGATCATTTATATTTTGTAATTGTAAATGGGCGGTCTTTACTCGTATATTTGCTGTGTTAGTGCAACAACATAACGGTTAATTGGTATTGTCTTAAGTCCATATAACGTAAAATGGATATAACCAAACTTTGTGGGGAATAAAGTAAAGACTCTTTTCCAAAGAATGATAGATAAATAACTATACGTGTTATCAAATTAATGTGTTCAAACATTTTGAGATATATTTCACACAATGTTTAAGAAATAATGCATAGTTACAAACTAGTTAAATGCAGTGAGTCAATATATTATCCATATTAACTTATTATATAAATTGAAAGACACAATTAATACATGCAGGTGCATTTAGTAGAATAAAAAGTTGAACGCAATTATAACACGAAGGCAAAACGTTGTATAACTTGTACATTATTCGCGCAATTTGACCTGTATCAATATTTATGTTCAAAACGTTCGCCTTTTTTGTATAAGAACGCTCTATTCCACGAAAGAATTGATTTTTACACAGAAACCCGTGCGATATTGATTAATAAACATTTTAATGACCTTCAATATATATCATGTGTTTAAACATAACACTTCAACAGTTGCAATTTATCTCGTTCCAGACGTCATCTTTGACTTTCCGTCACGTCGAATGTTCGTCGTCTATATGCAACATAGAAGCGATGGATGAAATGAGAGACATGATGGATCAGCTGAGCTTCAATGGAGGCGGCCATTGTTTTGTGTACTCAAATCCACAAAACATGATCAACGAAACTAATAAGGTAATGATAACTGACCAGTAGATAGTCATGTAAATTGAGTCTTGAATAGAGTAATATTCGTTTCTATTTCAGCGAGATCAAATGAAACATGGTTGCATACTGAAATGAACTTACTTTTAATCCTTCTTAAAAGTTAAACATCAAACATAGATTGATTAACAAATATGTATTCGTCTACTATATAAATGGATTGATGCATCCATTAATAACGTATTCCCATACCGCCTCAGGTGTTGAAACTGGAGCTGTACCGGAACCTGTTGTTGGCCGCAGTGTGCGTGTTCGTGGTCACCCTTATACTCATCGCCAACCTCTGGACCAGTGTCTTGGTCTTCATCTGCGTCTTCTTCACCGTGGTCAGTTGTTCGCGATTATATGTGTGTCCAACCATGCACAACGTACTCATGTAAAGCTATTGGGTAACTATATGTCCGTCCTCCTTCGGTCCGTTATCTGTGTGTGTTCGTGTCACATGGTGTAAATTTTTGCTCATTGGATTAAAACTGGCCTCTCCCACCGAAAGTCATCCGTTTTACATAGACTTAAATCTTCATGTCCACACAGACCATTGATTTCGTGTTTTGTAGGTGCTACAATCTAAAGGTTCACGACACAGTGTGTTCAAATTATGACGCTGGAGTCAAAACGTAGCCTCGAACCGGTGGTTACCAGTTTTTTATAGACTTGTTTGAAAGTATAATATGAACATATTTCACAATAAATGTAAGTTTTATGTAACATCAAGGCACATAGCTTTGATATTTAGTGTGTAACATCTGATAGTGATCCTTTACAAGTTTGTTCAAAGCATGCCGCTAGAGCCAAAACTAACCTCGCTCCAACAGTAATTTATGTAGATCCATATGTCAAAAATCTTTTAAATGTCATATCTAAAATGAAAATGCAGTGAGGTGTAAATACCAGTAGGTTACAACGTAATTTAGTCCTCAACTAAGTTTGTTCAGTTTATGCCCCCTTAGTAATAATTAAACTCTCACCAGTGGCTTGGAATAAAAGTAAATGTTTAAGGATCGTCAGGGTCCTCTTGTCTTTTATTCTATCCCATTGTCGTAGTTTTGTTAACTAAATATCACACCATAGGATACGCCTAGTATTTCTTCCTGCTGTTTACAGAAAACAGACACAGTTTAATGAGGTAATTGTGTTGTCTATAATAATGACTTCATTTTGCATTTATCAGTATAATCAGGGTGTTATCTTTCGTTCACTAATAACGACGGAAAATGATGGTATGAAGTAAATAGAATACTAGTGAAGAACATCTGGTATTGTATTACTTTGATCGCGCAAACACGCAAACACCTCATCAAGGCACGGTACTCAGGTTTTCTAAGTTTCGCTTGTATACGTATTATTAGGAAACACAAGGTGTTCTTAATATATTTTTTATTTTCTAAAATATTTTTAGTTAACAGCACTTCCACCGTTTTTTAAACAACTTTTATGTTAAAATCAATATAAACATAAATACCACGAGTCCGTTAAATAATGTAATTCCGTATAATTGCGTGTGTTTGAAATAGTTTTATAAGTTTACATTAGCGACCTTGTGCATAGCATATCATGCCTTTATATCATAAGTGAATCTTTTGGGTTTTAGTTTGTCACTCACATGAAATAAAAGAAGGGTGGTGGTGTGGTTAACAAGAGCTTCTTTCCTGATCATGTTTCTTGAATTGTATTGTTCATAAATTTCAAAGACACGAGTACACCTTCTGTCTCTAGATTGACGTGGCTGGTATGATGCAGTTCTGGGATATCTCCATCGACACTGCCTCCTGTGTGTTCCTCATTCTGTGTGTCGGTCTGGCAGTGGACTACTCCGCTCACGTGGGTCACACTTTCATGACGCATATTGGTTCAAAAAATGGTAATTATATATGTATTAATTGTATCACTTTATTACGCAATATGTATATGTGTACTACATACAACATATTTTCACCAGTTACTTGTTCACAGGTGTTTTGTTCTGTGTACAGAAGTTTGTATAATGGGCGTTGTAAAACGTTTACGATTTTATGGGTTTATATCAATCGTGGACATCTCAGAATTTCAATGCATTCAAATGAAACACATGTCGTTTTGTTAGTAAATTGATATGAATACATTTGTGTACATTAGGGTTTCATAATTAGTTTTGAGTCATTATATTTATAATATGGCTATTGATGGTCTTTGACTATAATGATGAGCAAACCTTTTGGCTTTTAAGAGAGAGAGAGAGAAATATAATTGTTCATGCTTTTATAGTCTATGCTGTGTTACAGAGAGGACCATGAAGACTCTGGTTCACATTGGTCCTGCTGTATTCATTGGAGGGTTCAGTACATTTCTGGCTTTCGCGCTGCTCGTCAACAGTATCAGCTTTGGCATGAAGCTTTTCTTCAGGGTTTGTGATAGTATTATTGTCTTCCAACAATAACTTTTTTACGAATCATATGACTCTATATATAAACGGAAAGAACACGTTTCAGATTAGAAAAATAACGACACGTATAAATACTGAGACAACAAACACAAATAGAAAACTAAGTCAAAAACCAAATCTAATTCAGTTAACATTTATTATAATATTGGCCAAAACAATCTTGACAATTGAAAGTAATGTTATCGTGAGGCCTTATGTAAGAATTCAAAAACGATTAGACAGCTTTGGTCGTACAAGTGAGGTAAACATATCTTAATATATTACACATATTGTACTTGTATTTATTATTGTTTTTTTTACTGTTCGGAATAATGTAGAACTATTTTTTTCAGATATTCACAGCCGTAGTTTTATTCGGGCTTTTCCACGGCCTGGTTTTCCTTCCTGTGATTCTCAGCATTGTGGGACCGGAGCCCTACGACAGACGCTTCCTGTCGACCCTGGATATCGACCCTAGCAACACAAATGTTGACATGGACTATGAACTGCGTATCGTGAAAAAAAAGTCATGACAATCATTTAAATAATATGGAATGAGAACCATTGAAGCATCACAATATATTACTACTGGACGCATTCTATAAGGAGTTTCGATTAAAGGAGAACGGACATGTTTGCAATAATATTAGTGATATACCGGTGGACGATAATTCCACGTATGCGAACGAGTTTATACAAAATCCAAGGGTAATATTTTTACATCTCGATTTGTTATGCTAAAGATGGCTTTTGTTGACATAAAATAACAAAAAGGTCGTTTCTACAATTACTAGTTGTATACTATAAAGGCATCAGTCCTTGAATCTCGTACTGCTTATAAGAGCTTTCGCCTGTTTATGCAGATGGATTGTCACTATGTTAATAAGTATTAATATATACACAAGCCCTCTCGTGCATAATTAGTATTTTTGCACGCGAATGTATTAGTTTTCAAACCCATAACCTCAAAGAATACTGGCCTTTCCAGCTACATGAGTATGCCCCGTTCGAAGAAGCATGGTTTAAGTGCTTGGTTTATTTTGTTGCCACACAATATCTCGAGTACGCTTTGACTTCCGATCATGCACATTGGTTGGTGGTGACTTGTACGGAACGGAAAAGGCCTATCTATTTTGAGGTCAACATGTAAAACGTGGCTTTGCAAGTCACAGCGCCTATAAACATAAAATTAAAGATAATAGTCATTCTAAGCACTGTAAACACACCATAAAAACATCCCTTTATGATACTTTTAAGTGTGATATATCGTCATCTAAACATTGGACACTGAAATCTATAAAAAGTGTATAGATTATGTACCGGCAGTTATTAATGGACTCAATTGACATGTTGTTTACAAAAAACCTGGTACTACCAGTTTCATTACCTATAAAGTGATTGTATGGCATGTTGATTTCTCACTGAGGGTAATTGAAACCAGTTACATTTTATTAAAATTGGAGAGGGGGATTCATGTTTCCCAAACGTCCCCTGTTTTTCATTTTGATATATCTTGTTTGAATCACTCGTATTTAAATGTCAAGTACCCAATAAAATACTTCTTGAGCCGAATAGAAGTTTTTAAAGATTGAGTATTGATACTTAAACTGTTAATACACTCAAGTATGATGTTTGCTATATTGAACGAAATCAGGCTTGAACAAATTCAATATTTGCGAGTTATTTTAGTATTCTTAAATGTTCAAGTACCCTTAGATAATCATAAATTGCTGATTGTTTGCAGTACTCGGGTTCGTACTACGAGCAGCTCTCTACCGGGTCTTTGGTCGAGATACCATATCTGGGTCCAGACTCTCCAGACATACCCACCGCAGATCCCCGGGTATCCTGACGGCTAGATAACACACGCGTTGAATGATCTCTGTCCGATTTAATTCTAACGAAGGTCAAACGTTATCTATAACTGATTAAAAATGAAGGTTATATCATGATGGGAAAAACAACTAAATGATGCGTCTCATAAACGGTTTATGTGAACTTGTATTTATACTGTTAGAAAAGAAAGCTTGTGCAAATGTATTCCGAGTCATTTTTAAATCGGTAAATTCATTCCACATACACAGTGATATTATTTATAATTGTGTGCATGTTCATTGTGCTCAGTTGACTCGATTTAATCAAATGTATCGTTAACACATCTACTTATTTGCTTTAAAACAAAGTCTTTCTTCTAACTTTGCCAAACATTTTAACGCAACAAGAAGACGAGTATTTTTTAATATTTTTTTGAAACATTAAAACAATTTCTATATAATAGGCCCATGTTTTTATTCCATTATTTGGCAAATTGCATTTTTCAAATAACTGTGTTATAGAGGTACATTTTTATGAAAATTGAAAGATTGCGGCAAAATCAAATACTTTAGTACCGACATGTAATCAGTGCACACCATCATACATCATTACAGTTAACACTGAGATAATACTTATAATGCGTAATATATTTGACATTATTTGGATTAAGAAATTTAATAACACAATAGCAAATTCGTCTTATACAGTAAATCTGATTTATTTTAAGGCATGTTATAATATTCTTGAAATACTAATCATAATTGGTATATGAATAAATTGTGTAAATTAAGTGAATACATGTTAATTTCGTAAGAAGCTGATGAGTGTACTCTATTTCCTGTGTCGAGGCACTAACAATGCAAGTTTGCGATAATTTATGTTATGTTTAAGGTACAAAATTGCATTTAAAATATTACTGGAATAATCAAATATTGACTCGTTAGGCATATTAGAGTTTCTTTTCAGGTTATTGCACTGGAAGTAGGAATAATCCATCATAAGACAAACAGTGCATGCGTATATATGCATAGATCCGTGTCCATAAACGGAAACATGAATATAAATCTAGACAAAATCAAAAAATAGGGAGTTTGTTAAAAAAAGTTTATATCTAATTAACGGTAAGAAACATGTAGGTTTTGCATAAAGGCTGACACCTGATATGAAATACTTGACAAAGATTTAGTTGATTACTGGTAGCCATTTCGTTTGATTTCTTCACAGTTACCATCATGAAAATTGGAATTTTCTTCGACCGCTGACATTTTGGTAATCTTATTTCTTTAAAGAAAGATACATTAAATACACGGGTACGTGCTCCATGATTAGACATGTTGCATATACATCATCTTAGAATAAAGAACACGATATTGAAAGTGACTCATTGCATTGTGGTTACCATTTATCTCCTTTTAACTGGTCTCATATTATTTGTAATGGTTAAAGGGACTTTTTCACAGATGTTCGTGTATTTTGAACACTTAAATCATATTAGCAAAATAAGGCTGAGTAAAATATTTGCCTTTACCGATATTAACCCGGACAATGAAGAGCAATATCGAATGCGCTCCAAACGGGGCTGTCGACTTGACCTTCGTATGTTAAGCAGTGTGTATTTTCAAACGTTGATGAAAAACGTTATATATGCTTTATTGTTTTATTGATTTCTTTGAGGATTATCTTATCTATACACGAAACGTTATTGTTCACATGTTCATGAGTGTTATATCGCTTGTTTTAATGTAATGAATACTTTTCCTATTCAATATATAACAAATGATTCGAAAGTGGTTTTCTCGCCAATCTGTGAACAAGTCCCTTTAAAGTTGAACTTAATCATAAGTTTTCAATCAAATTTGCAATACTACAAAACTGTATGTTTTCTCATATCCTACACACAAAAAAATCACAGTAGTGTAGATTATACTTTTACCTTTAAAACAAAATCCCACCGAATTGGCGTTCTTGATGCGTTTAAAATGCCACATGATCGCCCTTTAGACGCCATAGGTACAGCAGCAATAAAGCAAACGCCAAGGTCACAGTAGTATCGTATTAGACACGTCTAGAACGTTGTGTATTTGCCTTGACGTCGCCGATGATCGATTTTGCAGACTTTCCATATCTTTTGCGGATCGACCGATACCAGACCGCTAGTATAGGAACCTACTTATAAAGAATTCGACCCATATGACATCTGCCTCTCTTTTATCCTTGTACGTCGGTAACATTTCAGGAATCCAGTATGCTTGGAACGTGGGTAGTTTTCAGACAGTGCTTTCATAAATAACAACTCAATTTCATAATCCAAGACTTTACTTTGCTGAGTTTGCATATTAATGTATCGGCTAATCTTACACTTTTAACCCATTTCTACAGAACAGACACCATGATATAAATAATAAAATACGTGAACAACAATATTTGACATTTGTTAATCATTACATATGTTCCCGGTATGCATCTAATACTCGTTATGTTATTATGAGATATTTGGTTGTTGATATCAATACGAGAAATATATGTTAATATGTGAGTAATTGCTGGGATTTCTTAACTGTATATAGGTTCACCGTGCTGTACACTAGTAAAAGTATTGATCAAACGAGATGAAAACATAACAAGCACAAAGAAAAACACGATCGCAGTTTCGGTGTGCTTAAAAATATTAATCTCGGCATATGTTTTTTTCCGAACGTTATTAAGCCACTTCCGATCTGACGAATCTTTCGAATTATGTACGTTACGTCGTTCCCTAATAATATGCATTGAAATTGAGGTAATCCTGTTAAATAGCATTTTACATTTTACAAAAATCGCATGCAATTTTGATTATTATGTGAAAACATGTTTAATGAACGATAACGTGATTAACAAAATAAATTGTTTGTTGCTGACGTTTCCTGCGGCTTAAATCATCATACATTTATTGCAATAGTAGACTTTGAGCGTAAATGAGACATGTTTATAAAATCGAAATATATTCATTAGACGTTTTGCATGTTTAAGCATACGTATACCGCGCTCAAAACAAAATGTTAACAAAAACATATGCGTCGCTGCAGGTTATCAACATTTGTCACATAGCAGTAAGGTATAATCACCGGGTAAATGTATCAATCACAGATGATTTTATTCTGTCCGATCATGCATTTGAGCCACGACAAAAACTGTTAAGGCAAACACTGTTATCTTATCGGTGGCACGGTGATTTGATACGGAACTCTTGACATCGATCTCTGTTTTGCAATAAGTTAAGTTAGTCTTTCTTAAAGCATAGTTAAATTCACAATATCACAACTTGATTTATCTGTCAGACGTGCGAACACCACGACGAGGAGAATGTTATCAAGCATTGAATACCTTTGTGTGGCCATTTGGTTCGGAATTACAATTGTTGCAAGTAATGTTTGTTTTCATATTCTAAACATAAACACTACACATGATTTCGTATTGTTTAAATATGTGATTTTAATTATTTAAATTGCAGTTGACATTTTCCTTAACTTGCTTTAAATCTTGTTTTTTTTCTTCTTTGCCTTAGCTGATCCTTGCGTAAAACAAAGAGAACATTGCATTCCAATCAGTGGTCCTGAGAGCAACAATATCTGCGTCTACTTCCTAGACGGAACTGGTGTGACGTGGTTCCAAGCTAAGAACGAGTGTGAGTCGGGTGGTGGACGTCTTGCACATGTCAGCAATTACAGCACCGAGCGTGGGTTGGTTGTTACTGCAAAACATCGAAATGTTAGACTTGGAGTTCTTGTGTCACTTAGAGGAGATGCCGTGCCGTTCATGAGAAACACCAACGGTACATATTCTATTTTTTTATTGTGATGAATTTATTATAATACTGTAACGAATCTCGAGGCGCACAACATATGTGGGTAATTTCTTTTCATTTGCAAATTGATGACGTAATGCGCATATATGCGGTTTTGTGATATTTTACATTATTTTATTCTATATCGATTTTAAAGATGTGCAATGTACGACAACGACGACAAGACAATGCTCTTCGACGACGTCACCACTCGAATGCGCTGCATTGGGATGTTGCTTCCAGGGTGGCATTTGTCAATATCCAGGTTGGGAATTTAATTAACATGTAGGCTTTGTGTTAGACAACTAATAGAGAGACAGATCTTTTTGACAACTTTTTTTTTATACTAAGTGTTAACGTTTTAATATCTCTGTTTAAACAACGTACGAATGCAGATGAAGAAAGGTTTTTTATGTGCGTACATGGTCGGTTAAAATATAATACTTTCAACGTATTTTTCTTCAATATACGTCAAAACGACATGTTTATTCCTATTGCTGGGCTTATAGCGACACTCGTATTTGTTTGGAAAATACAAATGATATTATTAATTTACGAACCTTTCTGCATAGAATGTTGAGCATTTACCAATATCTTTCATGTCTAATGTGCATGAATGGGTTTGGACTGAAATGCGATTGTATTTTTAAATCAAACACTCTGATTGCGATACTTGTCTGCACACATTTTGCTTGTTTTCATCAACGATTTGTCGGTTCTTATAATTTACAAGTTCCCAAGTGTGCTAGTGAACGAACATTTTACGAACTTACTAACGAATGTCCTGGACATGTACATTGTGGCAGGTACTTATTACGAATAGCAGAGTTTTGCTACCCATTTATAGGTAAAAAATTACTAAAATCTATTATTTTACCAAATCAAAGTCCTAAACATTATTTATTGAAGTGAAGTTATAGTATGTTGACAAGGATTACACACAATAATCAAAGACATGTTTTTAATAGTCAAAGATTATTTATCGATTGAAAGCATAACATATATTATAGTTTACACATGTAGGATAACAATAGTCATATTGCTTGTTTTACAATGAAAACCAGGTTAAAACATGTAATTAAAACGCATCATTGTTTAATTTAAGTAACAAATCATACTTGTACTTTAATTTTCAGAAAACCAGTGTGTTTCTTCACTTGATCTGAATGTGACGAGCAATTCCAGTACAGGCACAGAACGTTCGTGCGTTCAACTGAATAAGGATCACTCTTGGAATCAATTTAACTGTTCTGAACCCGGTGGGGATAACACATCTTACGCATGTGAGAAAAGTAAGGAAAACTATAAATGTTTGCTTCATTAAATTCACACAATCAAGCAGCTTGTTAACCTCTACAACATGCTTAAGTTTTAACTTAACTACAAAGAATTGACCGAGTTAAACCTTACAGTCGATTGTGTTTTACAATACATATAGGTTCTGACATGAATTGTCATATCATACCATATTTTATTAAACGAGTTCAGGAATTTTTTCAGTAAACGAGCCTTTGGCGAGCTTACTTACGAATTTCCTGTACGACTTTAATAAAATATGGTATGATATGACAACGAGTGTCAGATCTTTTTTATCACATGCTTTTAAACTAAATAAAATACATCTTAATTGACCAAACAAATGCTGATAGATCTAAAAGTGTTTACTATCGTGACATCATTTCATTTTGGCGACGTCATTTCACCAAAATAAAGCCATGCGATTGGTTAGTTATTGATTCTGTAGCCAATGAAAACGCTTAAAAATGTTGTATTACACATGTGTAATATAAAAAAATACGTAATGTCTGTATTACATTGAAAACAAGGTATAGCATGTGATAAAT
>VMBQ01003746.1:10728-40042 GCA_007657795.1 Dreissena rostriformis | reverse complement strand
AATTTTTGTCAGAGAAAGAGAGGGTATTGTCATCTGCGTAATTGTAGAGATTGCTATTTTGTACAAAGTGAAAAATGTCATTAATAAAGATATTAAAAAGGACGGGCCCCAGAATAGATCCCTGTGGAACGCCCTTATAAACGTTTTGAAATGAGCTTTTAGTATCATTTAACTTTACACATTGTTTTCTGTTTGAAAGATAACTGTCAATAAGTTCAAGGGCACTTCCTGTGACACCATAGGCTTCAAGCTTTAGTAACAGCAAATCATGAGGGAGGCAGTCAAATGCTTTGGACAGGTCCATCAAAATTGCTGCTACATACTTATTTTCATCAAGGTCTCTTTTCCAGTCTTCTATTACCCTAAGCAGCGTGGACTGACAACCGTAACCAGGTCTAAAGGCTGACAGGAAAGCATGAAAATGTACATTAAAAAAGTCAGATATCTGAGTATTGATGGCTCTTTCAAATAATTTTGACACAACAGGCAAAATGCTTACTGGTCTATAATTACCTTTATCTAAAGTACTATTCTTTTTATGCAGGGGTGTTACTTGTGCTAACTTTAGTTGATCCGGAAAAACTGCAGTAGAAAAAGATTGATTGATGAGGTCTGTTAATGGAGCAACTAGTGTAGGTTTTGCCAATTTAATAAGTTTACTTGAAATGCCATCAATACCCGTTGCTTTCTTACAATTTAATTTATCTATTTGTTTGTCAACAAAATCCATCTGTACTGGTTCAAAATTAAAATTTACATCATTGTTTTTCTTATGCTGAGCTATTTTAATTATACTAGGGTGTTCCTTATTTACTGAAATACTATCATTTCCAATATTCTTGGCTACATTAACAAAAAACTCATTAAAAGTATCACATACAGCTTGTTGGTCATTCAAAAGAGTATCATTCTCACATAAAATTGTATCCTTATGAGTGTTACTACCCTGTTATGAGGTTTTTCCATAGTGCCACGCAAGAGATAGGAACTGATAGCAAAAATTATATACTTGAAGTTGGGCGATTCGGGTTTTATCGAATATGATGTCAAATGTTTTCACCATAAGCGTATATCGATTCTCAACAATGCAGCGGAGAGCCCGTTGTGTCAACATCGGCCTTTATCGTGGGCCAAAATGAAATGATACCGTTCTGACTGAGGAGTAAATTAGGTCGGGAACCACATTCTGTAAATAGATGGTGATGTCACTACGTTTATACCGGTATGGACACAATGACGGGAACCAGTCATGTTTACATGAACTTTTATTCATGAATAAACGGCTAATACGCATTGAAATTGCACACGATGCGTAATCCAAAATTTAGCCAGGAGTTTTTTACTCAACAAATTTTTATGTCATGCGTATTTTCTTTTTTTTTCATGCGTAATTTACGCAAATACGCATCTTATCTGGACCTCTGCATGCAAGTGCATTTAGTAGAAAGAAAGGTGAACGCAATTATAACACGAACGTCAAACTTTGCACCACTTGTCCATTTTTTGCGCAATTCGAACTGTATCAATATCTAGAGCTTGTATCAACACTTGTTTTCATAACGTTCAGCTTTATCTATATAAGAACGCTCCATTAAAAAATAACTGATTTTACAGAGACACCCGTGCGGTATTAAATAATAAACTTTTGAATGAAATTCAAGATATATCATATGATTAAACATGACACTTCAACACTTACGAATTCAGAGGATAAATCAGATACAAGCAACGAACTATTCGAACATTGTGCATTTTACAAAGAAATTTTACATATGTCTTCTTAAAAAACCAATGGAGCTATTGCAACTTACTTAATACATATTGGTGTCGGACATCTATTAATACATGTGTACACAAATTATGTAAATGTCGTTAACAAAATAACAAAAAGAATGTAACGATATCTCGTTATTGCAGATACCATTTTTGTCTGCTGTTTGGTTTATCTGCTGTATTAAGTTTGGTTTGTCGAAGTACAGGACGTGCTATAGAGGCATAGTTATGTTCAATGGAT
The DNA here is from genome assembly GCA_007657795.1 of Dreissena rostriformis. Classification (NCBI taxonomy): domain Eukaryota; kingdom Metazoa; phylum Mollusca; class Bivalvia; order Myida; family Dreissenidae; genus Dreissena; species Dreissena rostriformis. The sequence continues at coordinate 38,028 of VMBQ01003746.1, read as the reverse complement.
AAAATGTTTCATAAAATATCACAAGTTTGTTTTATTTGTCATAAGAATTTTCACAGCTGAAGAACTTTTTTGTATCTTTAGATACGTTTTCAATTTAATAATTAATTAATTTTGTTTATACTATAAACAAGTAAATAATAAACGTCTGATTGTCGCTGCCACTTTGTATTGTCAACCGTTTCAACCGTTTCAAAAATTCAAGAATAACCACACGTGAAACCATTTTTGAAACTGATCAATCAGTTTACAATTTATCTCTTTCCAGGCGTCATCTTTGACGTTCCGTCACGTCAAATGTACGTCGTCTATATGCAACATAGCGGCGATGGATGAAATGAGGGACATGATGAATCAGTTGAGCTTCAATGGAGGCGGCCAACGTTTTGTGTACTCCAACCCACAATACATGATCAACGAAACTAATAAGGTAGTGATAACTGTCAAGTAGATGCTCATGTTTCTATTTCAGCGAGATCAAATGGAACATGGCTGCATATTGAAATGAATTTATTTTAAATGGACTGTAAACCACAAATGACGAAAAAAGAAAAATTCTACAATACCGTATTTTTTACCAATTATAAGTTTATCTTGATTTAAATATCCCGACTGGTATATAACATTATTTGAAAAAAGTAGTTTTTTATTTTCACTTTATTTTTGTATTTATTAATTTTTACTGGGTTTGCATACCAGGTAACTACCAGTTAACTATACCTAACGCAAGTAGATTGATCATCATCGTCACGTGGTAAACCCAGGAATGCAAAATGAGCATGCGTAGTGAATTGTATATATTTTATATATAAAATGATCGATCTACTTGCGTTATTTATAATGTGTATATCGTTATGTCACCTTTTTTCTGAAATCGAAAGTACACCGCGAAATTTAATTACCGAATATACTGAAAATATGAACTTTTTACAAGTAATGTAATATACCAGTCGCGATATTTTAATCAATATAAACTAATAATTGTAAAAAAAATACGGTATTTAAGAACTTTTCTTGTTTCGTCATTCGTGGTTTACAGTCCCTTTAAAGCCTTCTTCAAAGTAAAACATCAACCTAGAGTGATGTACACATGTATGTTCGTCTAAAATATAAATGGATCGATGCACTCATTAATAACGTCTTTCCACACCGACGCAGGTGTGGAAACTGGAACTGTACCGGAACTTGTTGCTGGCGGCAGTGTGCGTATTCTTGGTCACCCTCATCCTCATCGCCAACCTGTTGACCAGTTTCCTCGTCTTTATCTGCGTCTTCTTCACCGTCGACTACTCACGTTCTCACGTTCATGACGCATATCGGCTCCAAAAATGGTAAGTCTATATGTATTCATTTTATCGTGTTATAACATAATGTGTTATAGGCATCTTTTATTGTACTGTAAACAGCATATTTTAACTAGTAACTTGTTCACAGGTGTTTCGTTCTGTAAACATACGTTTGTATAATGGACGTTGTTAAACGTTTTAAATGTTGGGATTTTATATCAATCGAGGACATCTCAGTTTTACAATGCATTAACACGAAACACATGTATTTTTTGTTATGAAATTGATTTGAATACATTTGTATGCGTTATGGTTTACAATTATTTTTGAGTGATAATTATATGGCTTTCGATGGTCTTTGATTATAATGATAATTAAGCCTTTGACTTTTAAAGGGAGATAGCTGTTCATGCTTTCATAGTCTATGGTGTGTTACAGAGAGGACCATGAAAACTATGGTTCACATTGGTCCTGCTGTATTCAGTGGAGGGTTCAGTACATTCCTGGCTTTCGCGCTGCTCGTCAACAGTATCAGCTTTGGAATGACCCTTTTCTTTAGGGTTTGTGATAGGGTTATTGTTTTCGATATAACTAATTTCTCACCAACAATTTGGATTATATGGCTCTTTATGGATAAACGGCAGAAACACGTTTTTGATTAGACAAATAATAACACATATACATACTAAGAGAACAAACACAAAAAGCAAACTAAAATAAATACCACTTCTAATTCAGTCAACATATATTATAATATTGACCAAAAACCAAATAGTCTTGATCATTTGAAATTAGTACTTTAATCGTGATGCCAATTGCAAGAATGCAAAACTATTCCACAGCTTTGGTCATACATGTTGAGTAAGATCTTAATACATATAGATTGTACTTCTATTATGCCTTCTTCGAAGAAGAGGGGGTATATTGTTGCTGGATGAAGGTCCGTCGGTCGGTCTGTGTGTCTGTCGGTCTGTCGGTAGACCAGTTCGTTTCCAATCAATAACTTGTGAACGGATTGACCGATTGGCTTGATACTTCACATGTGCATTGGCTTTGGACAGTAGATGACTCCTATTGAAATTGGGGTCACTAGGTCAACGGTCAAGGTCACTCTCACAATAAGTGTGAACATAGTTTTCAATCAATAACTCTTCAACGGATTGACCGATTGGCTTGATACGTCACATCTGCATTGGCCTTGGACGGTAGATGACCCCTATTGAAATTGGGGTCACAAGCTCAAAGGTCAAGGTCACTGTCACAATAAGTGTGAAAATCGTTTCCGATCAATTACTCGTCAACCAATTGACCGATAGACTTGATACTTCACATGTGCATTGGCCTTGGAGAGTAGATGAAATCGGGGTCACTAGGTCAAAGGTCAAATTCAGTGTCACAATAAGTGTGAAAATCAAGGCCCTGTTTGGGGGGGCATATGTCTCCAACCGCGGAACTCTTGTTTATAATTGTTGAACAACTTTGTCGTGTTCGTAATAATTTAGAACAATTATTTCAGATATTCACAGCCGTCGTTATATTTGGGCTTTTCCATGGCCTGGTGTTTCTACCTGTGATTCTCAGCATTGTGGGACCGGAACCCTATGACAGACGCTTCCTGTCGCCCCTGGATACTGACCCTAGCAACACCAATGTCGACATGGACTATGAACTGCACGTTGTGAAAAAGTTATGACAATCATTAAAATAACATGGAAAAGGAACCGTTAAGACCTTACAATGTATCACTGATGGACGCATTCTGTAAGAAGTTTCCATCAATGGAGAACGGACATGTTTGCAATAATATATGGGATATACCCGTGGACGATAATGCCACGTATGCAAACGAATTCATACAAAATTCAAGGGTATGTTTTTCTTTCCTTCTCGATTTGTTATGTTCAAAACGGCTTTTGATTACATACACTTACCAAAAAGTCCTTTTTACAAACACAAGTTATATAATAGTAAGGCATCAGTCATAACGTCTCGTACTGCTTATAAGAGTTCTCTCCTGTTTATGCAGATGTATTGTCTCTATGTTAAATAATAGTATTGTACGTTAATGTTTTAGTTTTCAAACGCCTAAACTCAACGAATACTATACTGTTTAAGTATGCCCCCTTCGAAAAAGCTGGTTTTTATTGCTTGGTTCATTTTATTGCTACCCCACATATTGAGGTCGTTTGGACGTCCGATCATGGGACGGTGGTTACTTGTACACAATGCGGGCCGATCGATTTTGAGGTCAAAATGTCAAAGCGAGGGCTCACTGAGCCTATACACATTACATTAAAGATAATAGTCGATCTAATGACTGTCAACACCCCATAAAACATCCCTTTGAGATTAAGTTTGATATATCATCATCTGAACATTGGACTCTATAATTGTTGTAAAGATTATGTTCTGGCAGCTATCACTGCACGCAAGTGGCACCTCTTTTACAAACCAACCTAGTCAGACAAGTTTCATTTCATATATAGTGATAGTATGCCATGCATATGCCTAACTGAGGGGGATTGAAACCAGTTACAATTTATTGAGGTTGGGTAAGTGGGGTGGCATTCATGTTTCCCACATGTGTCTATCATATTCAAAGTTTGAAAAACTCGTATTTAAATTTCAAGTACACACTCAAATACTACTTAAGCCGAAGAGCAGTTGTCAAAGTTTGAGTATTGACTGTTAACACACTCAAGTATGATGTTTACTGTATTGAACGAAATCAAGCTTTAACAAATTCAACACTTGCGAGTTGTTTTTATATTCTTTCATGTTCAAGTACCCGCAGATAATCATAAATGGCTGATTGTTTCGATTGTTTTCAGTACTCGGGTTCCTACTACGAGCAGCTATCTACCGGGTCTCTTGTTGAGATACCGTATCTGGGCCTGGACTCTCCAGACAGACCCACCGCGTATCACCGGGAACCCTGACACATAGATAGCACACGCTCTCAATGATCTCGTCCTGATTTAGTACGTCGAGAGTCAAACGTTATCTATAACTGATTAAAAATGGAGGTTATATTACGATGGGCAAATAAAAAGCTAAATGATGCGTTTGAAAAACGGTTTATGTGAACTTGTATTTATGCTGTAAGAAGGGAAAGCTTGTGCAAATGTTTTGGAGTCATTTGTTAATCTGTTAATTCATTTCACATATTTAGTGATATTGTCTTTAAGCGTGTGCATGTACATTATGTTCATTTGACTCGATTCAACGACAATTATCATTAACAAACCTACTTATTTGCTTAAAAACGAAGTCGTTCTCCTAACTTTGCCAACCATTTGAACGCGACAAAATAAAACGAGTATTATTTAATATTTTATGAAACATGAAAACGATTGTTTATGTTTTTTTGTTCTATTGTTTGGCAAATTGCATTTTTTCAAATAACTGTATTATAGAGGTACATTATTTATGAAAATTGAAAGATTGTTGCGAAATCAAATACTTAAGTACTGACTTAATCAATGCACACCATCATACATCATTACAGTTAACACCGAGATAACACTTATAATGCGTTATATTTTTTTTACACTATTTGGATAAAGAAATATAATAAAACAATAGCAAAAATAGTCTTATACAGTAAATCTGATTTCTCTAAAGGCATGTTATAATATTCTTGAAATACTAATCATAAGTTGTATATGAATTAATTGTTTAAATTAAGTGAAAACATGTTCATTTCGTAAGAAGCTGATGATTGTATTTTATTTCCTGTGTCGAGGCACTAACCATGCAAGTTTGCGATAATTTATGTTATGTTTAAGGTACATAATTGCATATAAAATATTACTGGAATAATCAAATATTGACTCGTTAGGCAGGTTATTGCACTAGAAATAGGAGTAACCAATCATGAGACAAACATTGCATTCGTCTATATGCATAGATCCGTGACCATAAACGAAAACATGAATATAAATCTAGACATAGTCAAACAATAGGGAGTTTGTTATAAACAGTTTACATATTATTGACGGTAAGGAACATGTAGGTTTTGCATAAACACTGACACCTGATATGAAATAATTTACAAAGATTAAGTTGATTACTGGTAGCAATTTCGACTGATTTTGTCACAGTTACCATCATGAAAATTGGAATGTTCTTCGACTGCTGACATTTTGGTAATCAGATGTCTTTAAAGAAAGATACATTAAATACACGAGTACGTGCTTCATGATTAGACATGTTGCATATACATCATCTTAGAATAAACAACACGATATCGACAGTGACTCATTGCATTGTGGTTACCATTTATCTCCTTTTAACTGGTCTCATATTATTTTTAATGGTTAAAGGGACTAATTCATAGATTTTTGTGTATTTTGAATACTTAAATCATATGATCAAAATAAGGATGAGTAAAATATTTGCCTTTACCGATATTAACCCGAACAATGAAGAACAATATGGAATGCGCTCCAAACGGGGCTGTCGACTTGACCTTCGTATGTTAAACAGTGTGTATTTTCAAACGTTGGTGAAAAACGTTATACATGCTTTATTATTGTATTGATTTCTTTGACGATTATCTTATCTATACACAAAACGTTATTGTTCACATGCTCGTGAGTGTTATACCGCCTGTTTTAATGTAATGAATAATTTTCCTATTTAATCTATGGCAATTGATTCAAAAATGGTCTTCTCGCCAATCTGTGAACATGTCCTTTTAAAGTTAAAATTTATCATAAGTTTTCAATCAAATTGGCAATACTACGAAACTGTATTTTTTTCTCATATCCTACACAACAGAAAAATGTCACAGTAGTGTAGATTATACATTTACCTTTTAAAAAAGAACTTCCCATCGAATTGGCGTTCTTGATGCGTTTAAAATGCCACAAGATCGCCCTTTAGACGCCATAGGCGCAGAAGCAATAAAGCAAACGCCAAGGTCACAGTAGTATCGTATTAGACACGTATAGAACGTTGTGTATTTGCCTTGACGTCGCCGATGATCGATTTTGCAGACTTTCTATATCTTTTACGGATCGACCGATACCAGACCGCTAGAATAGGAACCTACTTATAAAGAATTCGACCCATATATCATCTGCCTTTCTTTTATCCTTGTACGTGGGTAAAATTTCATTAAATAGTTGTGGGTGAGCCTCTCCATCGCATTTTCTTCGTTCTGTTTGTTACGGTTGCTCGTGACCTGTTTTCATTTTTTGTTTGCCTTGAGCTTTTTATACGTTTGGTACTGTCGGTAGAATGAGTTCTCTCAGGAGATGTCGTCGGTGTCATGCCTGCTCTTCCCCGTCCACGAAAGTAATTGCAATCAAATAAGGTCTTCACAACTCATAGGGTAGACAATATAAATTTACTGAAATTCAAGAGTTTATAAATGCATCTATGTGTCTTAAGAGTGTAATCACAAAATTACGACGACAAAGAACGATGTATGGGAAATTAGGATTGACCACAGAGGCTCACGTTGAGCACTTAGCGTTAAGGCGATTTAATTTTTTTTTAAACGCACTTGGTTTGTAGCCGTGGTATTTATAAGTATTTTCCACATGATCCTGCAACAGACATATTGACCACTAACATCTGCAGTACTTTGCGTCTTTTATTGCTGAGTAGTTTTTGCCGTCTCTGAAGACCTATGCCTTTTAGAATAGAAAACGTGGCGTAGTGGATATGGTGTCCGACTAGCGATCGTGAGGTCATGGGTTCGAACCTCACTGGGAGCGTTCCTTTGATCTCCCCCTAAGACACCAAGTACTGGTTCTAGTCCCAGGAAACGGACTCGAGAGCGTTTATATAAGCCTATGGCTTTTGATGCAATTGAGCAAAAATAAATAGGTTTAAACTAATAGAAAACAAGAAACTACTGTAGCAAACAATGGTCTGTCCAGAAGGTATAGTTTTATCACAAATGATGAAGGCAAACGAATGTTCGAGGGCATACACCCTGCACAAACACAAGCATAAACGGGTGGATGAATACTTTAAAGGTACCTTTTTGTGTAAAGCAGCTGGTTTTGAAAAGGAAGAACATAATGGTTACTCATAACGCATAAGTCATAACACTAACGAAAAATATATGAGTATAATAATAAGAAACTGAAAATGTCACTCCACTTTTTCCGAATGTTATATTCGTAAATTCCTGTGCTTACAAAGATTTTTTTGTATTATGATGGCAGAAAATAGTCTGTCACCTTCAAACTTAATAACACTCCATTATACAATATATACAACTCACCTGAGAACACAATGTTAAGGGAGAGCTTTAAGGACACCGCGATGTCCGTCATTCAACGCTGCGTGAGTTATTGCCTGCGCGCCTTGTTAACGCTTTCTTCGAACGTCGTTCTTCCTAAACCGCTGGGCAGATTTTTTTGAAACGTTAATGGAAGTATCCTTGGGCGACCCTCTTATAAAGTAGTTCAAATCGTTCCATTAAATGTCGCCAGATTTAAAAATAGTCTTTTAAATGAAATAAAAAAAATCTTCTCTGAACCGACAGTAACCAGGTGTTATATATTGTTTATGTAACATCGTCTACTGGTCATCTATTAAGTAGGACTGGTTCAAAACATGCCTCTGGGGTCGAAAATGGCCATCTTTAATCCTTAATTCTTGTGTTCTGGGGAAAATGAAACAAATACATAATTATACATAATTATTATTTATATACTATTAATCATAATTCGTAATTGATGACATCATATTGGTGGTGTTATATACCTTTAAAGTATGAATAACATACGTATTGAAACAAGTTTGTTCAAATTATCTTCCAGGGGTAAAAATTATATGGAGGTAACTGTGGTCCCTTATTTAGCATGTATATAATTATTAATCCATTATCAGCCCAAACTTTAAAGATTTATAAGAGAGTTAAACTATGCGATTCAGTGCCATCATAATCCTCTTGTTTTATTTATGCTCGAGTATACTGTGTATTTCGACGATATGACATTTGTTTCCGCTAATTAAATGTTAACAATAAAGAAATTGTATCTTTAAAAACAATGTATCCATATTGTTAGACATTAAGATATGATGTTTTCAGATTCATTTTAAATCGAGTCAAGGTCAAAGCTATACATTTTATAGGTAATAATAAAGCCACGCTTAATATGTAATGCCGTAGGCCATGTCCGTCCAAAGATGGAACTTCTGTCATGTTTTTGGGGAAAATAAATACCAATACACATACGATATGCCCTAACATATGTTGTTTTAACAAGTACTTGAAAGATTCTTTTAAAGGCGTTTTTTGTATTCGGATGTTCTTTTGTATAAACCGTAAATGAAGCTTGAATGTTGTTGAGTTTACAACTTTACTTATAACTCTTAATAGCTATGTAAAGAATCGTCAAAGCAAATTACATATATTTCGTTAAACTATTGTTACAGTCCATACCGCAATATAAATGCCTTTTGGGCTACAATGTTTCGTTAGACAATTTAACAAGATGTAACCTAAAACATATGCGTCGCTGCAGGTTATCAACATTTGCGACATAACAGTTAGATATAATCACCGGGTAAATGTATCAATCACAGATAATTTTATTCTGTCCGATCATGCATTTGAGCCACGACAAAACTTGTTTAAGCAAACATTGTTATCTTATCGATGGCAACGATGATTTGATACGGAACTCTTGACATCGATCTCTGTTTTGCAATAAGTTATGTTAGTCATTCTTAAAGCATAATTTAATTTACAATATCACAACTAGCTTTATCTGTCAGACGTGCGAACACCACGATGAGGAGAATGTTATCAAGAATTGAATACCTTTGTGTGATTATTTGGTTGGGAATTACAATTGTTGCAAGTAAAGTTTGTTTTCATATTCTCAACATGAACACTACACATGATTTTGTATTGTTTAAAATATGTGATTGTGTTTATTTAAATTGCAGTTGACACTTTCCTTTACTTGCTTTAAATCTTGTTTTTGTTTCCTTTGCCTTAGCTGATCCTTGCGTAAAAAAAACACCACAGTGCGTACCAATCGCTGGTCCTGAGAGCAACAATATCTGCCTCTACTTCCTCAACGGAANGCGATTGGTTAGTTATTGATTCTGAAGCCAATGAAAACGCTTAACAATGTTGTATTACACATGTGTAATATAAAAAAATACGTAATGTCTGTATCACATAGGAAACAAGGTATAGCATGGGATAAATATACAATTTGCTATCATAATTACATTTTGTTTCGTTCTTAGTATGTTCAACGCACTGGCCTGATGAATCATACAAAAATGTAACGTGGCTGGCCCCAGCTGGAATGTCTTCTGGGATTCTAGAATGTACTGTTAGTGGTTTGGCATCACATTCTTCAACCGGAAATACCTCTACCGCAATGTATCATCCAACGTCTGACGGTGCTGCCACCGGTTTGACAACATATCCCATATCAGGAGCTTCATCTCCCGGAATGTCCTCTCAAATGGCTGAAAATACTTCAGTTGGTCTGGTTTCACACCCTATGACAGGCGATGCCTCAGGAAATATCCAAGGTACAACTTCTGCTACTGTTAAGGCAACTTCGAGCGAAGAAAATCAGAGCGTCGCCTGTCAGTTCAATGTCCAGGTAAGCATTTAATACAACTGTTTAGAAATTAGAAAAGAAACGAAAAGTGTGGACATGGTTTAAATGGAAATCGTGCAGATCACAACAAAACACTTATTAAAATCGATGCAACAACACGGTTTTGTAATTGTATCGCATATTGTTAAAGTGTGACTGGAAATGTATCTGCAACACCGGCAACAAATGAATCAGCCTTTGAATCAGAGTTTGAAAATATAGATCACATGGGTGTACAATACAATCAGAGCATTTGCGTTAAAATGAAATGCAAAATTTTGATTATTATGTACATATTGGTGTTTTGAAGAAAAACCTTGTTTATTTTCGGAATTTAAATCCAAAGCGCAAGATGAAAAAAAAATATCGTATTTAACTTAGCAATTATTAGACTTTGATTGATATGTGTTATATATGTGTTACTCCGGTAGCATTAATTTTGTAAAGCTCATACTCGTGTCAAGAAATGCAACCGAATGGATCCTCACAATATGGAAATATTCACCATCTATTAAAAAATGCGCAAGATCGATAATTTAATCAGAAGAATAAATGTTTTGGCTGACAAAATATCTATGTAAAGATTAATGTATGGAACTGGCATTATGCATGCATGTATTTTAATAATTATTATTAACTCTTTTATTTTAGGTTTTTCGGATTACGAAATTGCTGTCAATGTCCTTCATGTGCTCATAAATCGATGATTACTATCAGACATGTTAATCTTGACTTATATTCAAATAAAAAGATATTCCGATTTACGTTTGTAATGCACTGTTGTACAATAATAGTACAAAAACATTAGATTTATCTGATAATTTTTCTACCAAACGTATTCGGTATTTTTAGCAACAACAGGGAACCCTTAATAGTTTTTACGTATAGCTGCAAATTGTTCTCCGTTTGATTTTTTTAAATGTCCCATAAAGTTTCTATGGTTGTATTTTATCATGACAACATTAAAAAATTATGTTGATTCATAACGATATTATGTCATGCTGTTTATTTCTTACTTATCGATATTAAAATATTCGTATTGCAGTTTCCACAAAATTTACAGATCAAAGTTATAAAAAATACTGTGAATGTATTAACAAACATATCAATACATCTCCAATAGAACAGACGTGGCGTATCATTGCGATAAATAAATGATTGTCAAGTCATAGTATTTGTATGTCATTCGGCGCATTTGTCAAGACCGTTATGTCGCTCAACTTCTTTATGAGTCTTAGCCTGTGAATCTAGGTCGAAAACTGTTTTATCTCGCTTCAAGAGGATTCAGAAGTGATTCCCACGTTTATGAACATATTCAATTCAAAACATATCAAATCATACCGCAGTGTTTAAGATAATCCTCTGCAAAAGTACCAATTATGTTAAGTTCAAGTATTACGATCAACTGAATATGTTAATCGCCGCATATATGCACTTGAAAAGAAATGCGGTTCTACATGTTGCTGGCGTGATGTAAACAAATTTTAAGTACGAGTATTTATCAAATAAACCGATTTATTTACTGTTAGAAAGATAAAATAAGTACTTTCGTATTAACATTGCAGAGCTCAGTCGAACATGAACAGTATATGAATGAACAGCAATATACGAAGAAAATAAAATATTATTAACAAAACGCAATCATCAACTACCATATTCATTTGGTTCGTTCAAAAAAGCTTTTTTTCATAAGATACAAACTTAATTATGAAAGCAATAATAAGTTGCATGGTTCCGTTGTAAATACCTGAATTTAAACTATTTATATTATAAAACACACACAATTAACCCATTTACAGTTTCGTATATAATCTGTATATGTATATGCACTTTTGTTTCTGGATAATTAATATGTCATTAATTATTTCTTTTTAGATTCTTTGGCTCACGATTTTGACGGCGATGCCGATGATGTGCCTATGAACACTATTTACGAAGTTTTCATGTCTTACTTGTAGAAAAGTGCCAGATACTTTACGATTCATTTTTTTTCCATATGTATAAAAACATTGAGGTTTCCGCTTTCAAGGTTTTATACATTACGAATTGTGTTACGATTTTTTTAGCGGATATGTTGTTGATAATATTTAAGACAAATTTACCAATACATAAAAACTATTATATTACTGCTATAGTAGTAATAATAGATACTTTCAAAAATCAAGATAACAAAACCAGCAATGCATTGGTAATAAGGCTAACATTTAGCAAAATTGTTACATAAGAAAGGTAATGTTAATATCAGATACATGTATATGTTTCATATAAGTTTATTTTTGAATATTACTCTCGGATATGTTTCATAACAATCGCAAGCTATTAAATGTAAAGACTGGTATTGACACAAAAAAATATACAGCTATGTTTCGTCGTTTCTGCATAAAGTCTAATATGTATAAAGATATAAGAAAATACATATTCGATAAATTAGTTTATAGATATAATATCGAAACAATTTTAGTGTTGAAAATTTTCTTATTATAAGTAATTAAAGAGTATTATCATTTGGGAAACGAAAAGGAAACATTTTTGTGTCATAAGCACGTGTTATGTTTCGATAGGATTGAAATATGCACCCACAAATCATAAGTATATGAAAAGAAATATAACGGCATGTATCGAATTGGTGAGTCATGTAATCTGCATGAACATAGATATTACTGCGATACCTACTGTTATGAAGAGAACATAATAACCGTTGACATTTAAAGTGGTAATGACAACGATACGGTATTCGTAAATTCGATAAAACCAAATTATGGTACACCGTCTTGTGTAAATATTTGTGTCTTTTATGTAAACAGCGATGGTGTGTTAATATTGGTAGACTGTTATTAAACTATGCATGCAGTGTCCATGTCTACAGAAACGACAAAGAAACTTGTATGGGTAGTGGATTTCTGCTTGCGGTAACTTATATATAAATTATCGAGAAAATCATCGATTCACAAACTGACTGCGCAATATAGTTTTGGTAAACAAACTGAAATGTATGTTTCTTCAATCCACAAGCCTAACAAAAACAAAGAACTTTCCCATAAAATGTTTTTGTCATATGTGGTCAAACTCCATCAAATAAACATTTGCATGTTGAAGACTTGAACTAGAAGACATGGACACAAAGACTGAAAAAAACACGGATTAATCTAAATGTAAATACTTGTGTGCCTAGTTCACTGGGTAGAAGGTCAATCAAAATATTTCAGTATTTTTTTTTAACTTGTGCCACAAGACAATTGTTTTTTTGATCTGTTCCCGACAAACACACAGGCCATTGTACCACGACGATGTTAGCCACAAATAGAATGTGAATTGGGACCGCACATATAGACATGCCGCATGTTTCAATAAAAAGACAAGGCAAAATAAACTGGTTGCAAGTAATGGTTCGGTCAAATATACCGAAACATTCTTTCAATTACAAAGGTGGGATCAAAATCACGCATACAAATATTTAAGAAACGAGGTCAGGTTATCTTCCGAGCACAACAAAGAATAAGGCTGATTTGCCAACTATAATAATCACATAGATCAGATTGCAAGACAGACATACAAAAAAAAAACAACAAAAAACAAAAAACAATCGACACGAGAAACCTTTTTGACAAAAAAAAGAGAATCGTAGACGCATGTGTATGGACTTCAGTAAGTAATTCGATAATCGATCGCAATCAACTCGTTTATATATTAAAACTCAAAAGAATAGCAATATAGGCGTCTGTACATAGATTAAATAATTCCTAAAACAAAACAATCAGAGAAAGTGCTGGTTGACACAAATAAGCTCACAATCATCAGCTCAAAACTTAGAAGACGGTAACCTTGAAATATGGGATCAAGAATGGTTAATGGAGAATAATCTTGAAACATGCGAAATACTCACAATAAACATTAGACGAAACGACTTATCAATTCATGTATCTAACCATGGGTTACTACCATGAGACACTATTAAGTCTGGTCATGTTTGACAAAATTCAAAACAACCGTCAATGTGGGCCAACTCCAACGTTCACACACTAGAAAGAGCAATCTTCATTCCTAACCAAAACCCCAGACGGATATGTTGCCACGGGCCATAACATGTTGTACTGAAATACTTACTGAAATGCAGTACCATCAGTCAAATTGGGGTTTTACAAGAAATACACATTTGACAATATGACCACTTTGCACGCGAGAATCATTTTAATACGTAATGGATGTACAGGAAGTTCGATGCGATTCCTACGTAACTGAAATGATGCAAAAAATAAATATGATAATGTCATCGGTAGGCAATAAATATGTTGAATAACAAGAATGTTGCGCCCTCATTCTGAACCGCGGTTGATACAAGTTTACTTCATTGATGTAAACATCGGCGTTATATTATCAAATCTTAATGTTTTTTTTTTTAGGTGGGTGATTCGAGATGCATTATTTTTAAGTACGTGCAAAACGAAGTTCATCATTAAGCAATTATCAACTATTTAAAACAAAAAAAGTCTTATAAGAAAATAAAGATGAGTAAATATTAATATTTCAGTTTTGCCCTAAAATAATGCATGATGACCATAAGGTCAGTTACGTCATTGTGAACCCCAGATTGTTTGGTTGCAACTAGGATCTTAGATTCAGCGAATGCCGTAAGAAAACTTATCTTACCCAAAAAACGTTTAACATAATCTCAGACATTAATATATGTACCTGGAATAAACGAGCATACTATGACCCATGTTTTCCACATTATAAAAATAAAAGAATTTAGTTATCAGTTATTCACGGAAATAAATTGTTTAATGACTGATAGGAAAAACACTCCTGCAATATATTGTCATAACAGCTGTCATCTGCAGCATGATCATGTGTAACCCATTTATTGATCGTTAAGCCCCAGTCTCACTATCACATTTTGCGATGACGGTGGAGCCCCGGTGCGTGATCCGGGGTCTACCGGGATGAACCGGGGCTCCACCGGGGCTCCACAGGGAACGTCCGGGATGAACCGGGGATAACCGGGGCTCCACCGGCAAACTATTAAAATGTTTAATACCTCCGGCATGAACCGGAGGTCATCGGGACGTACCGGGAACAACCAGCGCGGCATTGGGAGCAACCGGGGCAGCACCGTTGCTCCGACGGCACGAACCGGGGCTCATCCGGGATGCTATTGACCCCGGTAGAGCTACGGCAACGCCCCGGTCTGACGCCGGTAGAGCCCCGGTGAATGCCGGCAGAGTCCCGGTGTAGCTACGGTTCACCAATTTATGCCGGTAAAGCTACGGTTCGTGCCGGTGGAGCCCCGATGGAGCCCCGGTTGTAGCCGGTTTATCACGGCAGAGATACGGTTATTCCCGGTTATGTCATGTCAATAGTACTTTCACATTACAAACGCGGTAATCATTTATAGTTTTATCTGAAAGGTTTAGGTAGTGTTTACGATATCTAAGAGTAAAATGAATTATTTTAGAAATCGGAATAGTAATCATTTATTATTAATGAACTATCAGCTACAATTAAGTTATCAACAAACAACTTGTAGCATCACCATGGAAAGGGAGCGACAACAGGCATCTAGAAGGAGAAAAGACAAAACTGTGTGGATTAGACATTGGTCGAAGATTAGAATGTGGACAATATACTACGCTTTTAGAAGAATTAAGGATAGAAGACGAACCAGCCTTTCGAAACTTCGTGAGAATGGATCCACGAATGTCCCATGAATTACTCCTGAGAATAGAGCCTCATATTACTAAAAAGGACACCTGTTTCAGAAAGGCTCTTGAACCTGGTCTGAAGTTGGCAATTACGTTACGCCACCTAGCCAGTGGAGACAATTACCACTCGTTGGTGTACGGCTTAAGGGTAGCCCACAACACTATCTCAAATTTCATTCCTGAGGTGAGTTAATAGTACCATGCAAAGCCATGTTTTTTGTTGTAATATCTGATATTATCTTGACGACAGTTCAAAACAATAGGCTTGTTATTGTATTATTATGCTTTTTGCGTATACTGATTGAAATAGGTATACAAACATAATGTTGACGCCATTTGTATAGTGTCTTTATATCGATTTCCCTGATGAAACCCGCCGGCAAATATTATAATAAGTTGATGATGCTTTTGTCTTAAATTATATATATAATCGTGGTATGAATATATACTGTGTGACAACCTCTGTGTTATACATAATAGGTTTGTGAAGCCATTGTTTCGGAACTAGCTGACGAGGTTATAGACTGCCCAATTACACCGGAGGAATGGAAAAGAAAGTCTGATCTCTTCGCTTCAAAGTGGCAGTAAAACCATTGTATCGGTTCACTTGACGGGGAGCATATAGCCATGAGGTGTCCTCCCAATGGCGGTTCCGAATATTTCAACTACAAGAAATTTCACTCGATAATTATATTGCATTAGTGGATGCTGATTATTAATTTATATGGGTCGATGTCGGAAAACCTGGTTCAGCAGGGGATGCCCAGGTCTTCAATAACGGTGAGTTGAAAGTATGTTTGGAAGACGGTACAGCTGGACTGCCTCTGTGCACGCCGTTACCTCGTGACGACAACAATGTAAATTATTTCATAGTAGGTGATGATGCATTCGCTTTAAAGACATGGTTAATGAAACCATACGCTAAGCGGCAACTGAATGTTCCAGAGAGAGTATTCAACTACCGTCTCTCCAGGGCTAGACGGATCGTCGAGAACGCTTTCGGGATTTTGACAAGCCGATTTCAAGTTCTCTTCATAACTATGCGTCAGAGGCCGAACACCGTTAGCTCCATTGTGTTAGCCTGTGACTGCTTACATAACTTCATGCGGTTACGTTATCCAGCTCTACAAAATGCCGAGTTGGACCAAGATGATGCTCAGCATAAGCCGATACCTGGTACCTGGAGGAATAACCCACCGCTGTTGGACCTTGCCCGGATACGCAAGGGACGAAATCAAGTAAAGGCAAAAGAACAAAGGGATTACTTGAGTACTTACTTCATGAGTCCAATTGGCGAAGTTCCATGGCAGATGAATTGTATTTGAATACACTAAGGATTCGAAAACAATGTTGTAGCTGAAAGTCGATCATATATTCCAGGAGACTTACAATATCGTGTGACAATATTTTTTTGCAATAATTTCCATTGAAGACAATACAATTAGTTTCCTATTTCTGTATGTTTATTCAGCAGCGATTTATAACATAAATGGTTTAACAAGACCACTTGTTTCATATTTTCATTTCAAAAGTCGTACATATTATTAATTACTACTTAAATCATACTTAAGATTACACGTATATTAAAATATATATTTTAGATAATAAAATGCCAAATATTTCGAGTTTACCCTACATCTGTGGGTTAGTTATCCATACCGAAACTAAACATAACTTTATTATGAATGAAAGGTACCAACACTTAATATAATCAAAACAACGTTCACGAAGTCAGGGCAATGTATCCGAAAAAGGTCCATTGCAATTAAAAACAATGTTATGAGTCAATCACCATTCAGATTTATATTTTGCATATGTAATAATTATAATCACACTGTAAGACAAATGCCTAATTATTTACTAAGCGTGTGTTTGTTACACAATAAAACAATTTCAATTTCAGAAATCATAAGCTCCAGCTTATTACACAACAAAAAAGTTAGTTTGAGTGAACGCACTATTTACTTATCAACGAGATCTTGCAGTCCTGCCATATGTAGTCCCGTTGCCATTAAGTCATAACCACTGTTACTCTGACGAACTTGTTGGGCTTGCAACATTCCGGCTTCTGGTGGTGCAGTGTTCCACATAGCGTTATCGGATTTGAGTATTTATATTTTGATTGAACCGTTGCATATTGGGAGCCTGACCGGACGTCTGGGATTGAAGTTCAGTATAGAAATAACCTGTTTGACTTTGTCCTTGCTGGCTCATATTTCCAGCGTTCTGGTTGAACACGAACGGCTGTTGTTGAGCTTTGAGCTGACTACTTTGCTTATAAAACCTTTGAACAAGTTGAAATGTTTCCCCATAAAAAGTGTCCATAAGTGTTGGGTGAAATGATCGGACATTGTACCGATCCAAGACCCCCATAACTGTTGTGCTGTTACCTCCGTTGGAGATAGCATGCTTTGAATCAGTGTCTGGAGTCGCGAGTTTGCCTTTTGTTGTTCCGTCAATGTAGCCATGACAGACTCCTTGGACTGCTTGTCTCGTCGCCCTGACTTGGTCTTTGCCTTCTTACTAACATCGGTGGTGCTTGAGGTTTGCAGTGTACTCATACTTTCGTCCTGTGAGCTGGCATCATCCTACAGATAAAAATACATTAAAATAATTTTAATGTTTGCATAAATTATGAAGGGGAGGCGTATAAACATTTAAATGATAGTCATTATAATGTGTTTTATCAAACAATCATGCATGCATGTGCTCCTTGATAATAATTCGCTTGTAAATACACTTTAAACAAAACGTATAACAAAAATGGTTATTACCATTGTAATGAACCACTTAATATATTAAATAGAAAATCGTATATATAGTATGCGTACATTTAAACCTTTAAATTACATACTACGATCTTACAAGGGAATCCCGACAGTGGCGTCAATATAAATTCATGCTAAAATACAATTTGATGTCACTGTCGGAATTCTCTTTAAAGATAGTACTAATATAATATAGCATTATGTATTTTCAAAAAACTGATGTGATGTTTTGTTTCCAGTTGATATTAATTGATAAATGTAGGACGTATAAAAAAAATGTATCAACTAGAAATGAACGCTATTATTCTTACCACGTCTTCCGACAATTCTTCTTCAGATTCTAAAGGGTCTGGGGTTCTGGATGTTGTACCGCACGCTCCCGTTGCTTGTATTTTAGTTTTCATCTGAAATTAAATATAACACATGTACTAAAACATAATGATGTAATGAAGTCTCTTTATCAAAATCTAAATTGAAACCTTAACGATCATTGGTTTCAAATACTAAGTTTGAAAAAGATATTCGTTTTGAGAAAATATAACTTATAAATATGGATTAATGAATCAAACCAAGAACTTTAGCACTTTCTTTTTTACAGATTTGTGTTATAAAAAACGATTTCAATTAAAGAAGGTCACTTACGCTTACGGCCAGTCGGGATGGCATTTGTGATATATGCGCCTTCAGAAAACCGAAGTTTGTGAGGATAAATCGATCCCTATCCGTCAGTATTGCAGCGGCTGAACCACTCGGCGCGTTCATCAGCTTGCCTACTTTTGTTCTAATGGACTCGTACCACGTGAACAAAGACTTGTGCTCAACGTTTAACTCATCAGCTTTCTTCTGCCATACGGTTTTCTTCAAATTTGTGTTTTTGTATTCTTTTTTTTCCTTTAACATATAGAAAGAAAGTCGTTGCTTTTCAGCCAGTCTGCAAGACCTTCCTCCTGGTCTTCTGACAGCAAAAGAGGTGCTGTTCTAGCCTTCTTATTAGGTGCACCATCCATAGCAAAATCTGTTTTAGAAGTTTGAGACTCGGAGTAAGTATCGGACTCCTCGTTCTGATATATTGGCTCGTGTGGAACGGAATAAACTTCTATTGGCGGGAACGTTTTGGCTTGTTTTCCTCGTGCACCCTTCTGAGGCATGGTTGCATTTTAAGAAGTTTGAGACTCAGAGTTAGAATCGGACTCTTCGTTCTGATCTATTGGCTCGTGTGGAACGGAATAACCTTCTATTGGCGAGAACGTTTTGGCTTGTTTTCCTCGTTCACCCTTCTGAGGCATGGTTGTATTTGAATCTTCCTTGTCTGCACATGGACTTGTTATTTTCTTTGCTTGCGACCCCTTTGGTGGCATTGTGGCAACTGATAAAAATTCAATGTGTTAACACATTTTGTTACTTGTTATGTCACCGGGGCTCTGCCGGGACGCCACCGGCTTTCACCGGAACTCCACCGGGACGCTACCGGCTACGACCGGGACTCGACCGGGGCAATACCGGCTACAACCGGGACTCACCGGGCGTCACCGGGATAAACCGTAGCTCTACCGGGGCTGACCGGGACTCTGCCGGGATGTAAACCGTGGCGGTACCGGGGCAGCACCGGGAATATGTGACTGCGCTAAAACAATAACCATTGACCATCCCGGTAGTCGCCGGTCGACCGGCTCTATCAAACCGGGATGAACCGGGGCTACACCGGCAATAGTGAGACTGAGGCTTCATTTATTGTTTTTGTTAAAATGTGCAGTATAATCTGAATAAAACGCGTGTCCGGTTGTTGTGAATGGAATTTAACGTGGCATTTTACAAACACGTGTATACATTAACTTTCAGCAATATACAAAACATATGTCGTAATGAAAATAGTGACTACCGCCACAAAGATGAACCAAACAAAATATATGAAAATTTTGACTTATAACGAGAATTCTTTTATTAAGTTTGTCAATATTTATGGAACAATGTTAAACATTATAAAGATATTACAGAATCTACTTGAGCAGTTGATAACAGGCACAAAAACAAATAAAGCGCCATACCATTAAACGCAACCACACATTTAAAATAAAATAACATGTTAAGTATGTAAATAAATAGAATTGACCAATTTATACAACATTATTAAAGAAAGGACGCCAGCTCAAACGGCATTTGTACATTTGTTTTAATTTACAAGCGCGGGGTTATAATTGCTTTTCATAGAGCGCTTATGTTGGTTTAAAGTGAGACTGCACGATTTTTATATGTGTTTAATTGAAATATATTGATACAAATATGTTACAATAACACAAAATAGTCAAGAAAAATTATACATTGAAGAAGAATTATATAAAATGCAGCAAAGACAAATTAGCGCCACGAGCCGATTGTGACAAAGATATTTCATACATATTTTCCTACAATAACCGAAGCATTCGTCTTTTTATTTGGATCGGAGTTAGTGTTCGTGTGCCGAATAATAGATATCGTTGCAGGAAATTAAAATGATCCGTAAACAAAATTGTGTCTTTGTGTCGTGAGAACGAATCTGCACTAAAACTAAATTTAGATTCACATCGTACATGTATGATAAACCTGCTGGCGAATTCGACTGTACAGACATTTTCGATTTCAGAATTAAATATCTGGCTTATTTCGACATATGTTCTTCTTAATTTTAATATTAATTTGTATTGAAGTATATGTATTATAAGTTTTTTACACATTTTATATAAATTCATAAATAGTTGACACAATCGTGCAGTCTCTCTTTAACACAATAGAAATTTGATTATGTGAATGGTAACAACATAACGCGCAAAGATAAATAGTGGCCATTATTATCTTTAGTTCTAGTGTTTTGTCGAACATGTATTCATAACTTTGTTTAAACAATATATGTAAATTATGATGTACATTTAAATCCCCAACGAAATGCAACTTTATTTGTTCGATAATAAATCACTGCAAGTGTGAATTCCCTGAAATTTGCGCACTTCTTAGTTTTGTATATATCTACTGAATCAAGATTAACAAATAATGAAAGAGACATACATATGTTTCAACTTGTATAATTTTTTATCTGATTCTTTCAATTTTGTTGATTATAAAAAAGGCATTATACCAGTACCTTGCAGACCATTTAGCTTAAATATTCGTGTTCAGCTATAGGCATTTACATTTTGCTGAAACTGAATAACAACATTTACAAGTTTTGTTTGGTTTATCTTTATCAACTAAACTTGTTGCAATAATATTAAGTAAGATCAAATTATTTTCTGGAGCCAATTTGTCAACCGACATTCAGAACCACTTTATTGTTTTGAATCGGAGTAAGAGGCATTTGGTTATTGCTAACCACCGTTTATTAGTTTTGCTCAGACTTATCAACAACTGCCAGAAGACAGTTTCTTATGCTATCAATACCATGGGCTATTATCATACAATTACTGTTACTAAAACAAAATAAACAGTTATTAAGAAATATTTGAGTCTATATATTTTACTCTCATTTGAGTTAGAAAACGTTGCTTATATGCTATATTGTCACCTGGTCAAAAGGGTCGATAGGCCGCGCTTACTCTACCAACGAAAATAATATTGTATTAAAATATTAAAAATAAATTCATATATTCTTAAGATATATATTGTTTAGAGGTAATTTTTATTGCAATATATGTGGGGTGTATCCTTTTGATGTGTATATATAGTGCGAAAGTGACATACTGATTATGTGTATTATTACACGTGTATGTATCCAGTTATTCCTAATAACATACATGATGTTATATTCAAATAGTCTTACCTTAGTTAAAGACATTTAATTGCGTCATCTCCATCATAATTTAAATATTTTAGTAACTATTGTGGTTAAGAGTTGAAGATTTTATAAAATAGATGTTTCCAAATGCGAATTAAATTACGTTTACGTATACCAGTCTATCCTCTGTTCTGCCACATTGACTTTCTAAATATGTAGTCCTCATGGATATTTGGATCTTTTGGAAATAATGTAAACTATCGAACTATACAATCTCTGGATGATCCGCTTTGGTTGGTTTTATAAAATAGTAAATGATCGTTTACGTAAGATATTAATTACTCAATAGAATTGTAAAAAAGGGGTCTTTTTGTGCATTACTTTTCTCTAGTTTGTGTTTTATTTTTATTTTTAATAACCCGTCCTATTGCGTATTATCATATATTACTAAGCGTATGTGGACCAATCACAATTGTTTGAAACTTTGATCCATTTCTATATATTTAGATTTCGTAATTTTCCATACGGTTCTGAAAGTAGAATAAAGCTGATTCCTTGGATGAATATAATTCTCATATGTAAAACAAAATAGATTTTAATACTTCGCCATCAAGTTTACACTTAAAAGAACAAGGTTGCCTTGGCCGATTTCATCCATGTATTGCACTCAAAGATATAACGTAATCTGCATTGCGAAATGATCGCACTGCTTCCCCGAAGTCTTCAGTGTTTTATCAGTTGCATCGTTATATTAAGATTGGACATGGATATGTCTGATTCATAAACCAAGTATGTCGGCAATAAGTGTTTTGGGAACACAGTAGTTGGACTCCATTATCTAACGTATGCTACAGGGCAATACTAGGTCAAGAAAGATAGAGTTGTTGCCCTACATTAAATGAAAATTGACACATCATTGTTATCGAATATTATATCCTATCTGCACAAACCTTCATTTTAAATGTGTTATGCACAATCACAATTGATCAAATAACACAGTCTGTGTGTGGCAGAAAGATCATAGGCGAGGCATAAAGCAGTCCAGATCAGATCATAGCAATGCATTTATTGCTGGGTGAAAGGAACTCCAAAAATAGATGTTATGCCGGATTGATAGTTTATGTTTTGTATTCGTTGGTGATAGTACGTTTGCGTTCTAAACACACACGTGTTAAAAGATGAACTACTACATACATCTTACATTTTACTAAAATGTATACGATTTAAGTCCATAGCGGCATTACTGAATTGAGCCTTTACGGCCTTTCATTCGTTTTCAAAATCATGTAATATATATGTAAAAATACATTTTATTCTATTGATCAGGTTGTACAATATATACTCATGTCTGTTCGCTCTATTATAATAGCTGTACTTTGATGAATCGTAAGCATTAATCGGATCAGTTGTTCAAGAAAACCCAATATTTAATAGTAACGAACCAAGAAAATATATGTGACCCAAATCAGTATCTGATGAGTTTTGCTACTGGGACCCATACGGGACCCAACTTTGCAAATCATATATGAGTATGAATGTCATACCTGGAGCCTAAATGGGTTGAATGCGAGTCCTATATAAGTCCCATATAGGCCGCATGTGAATCCTATATGATTCAAGTATGGGCTGCCAATATAACTATTAGTTTGAGCTATCCGGAATATAACTTAAACAGATCTATTTCAAGATGTGCAACGTTATTTGATGTTAACATTGTGGCAAAAAGTTATTGTGGCTGGGTAAATAACTCCATTTTGCCATGATTTTGACAGCTGTCTGTGTCTTGCCGTCTTGGGCTTCTTTAACTTCCATGTAAATGTCATTCTTTGCTTGTAAATTCCTTGATATATTATCTTGACTACAACATAACAAGCAAATAGCTTTAATATATTGGCCGTATAATACATGTATACCACATAATGGCAACATTTTATAATAAAGCGTCAAAATTTACAAACATTACACATAACTTGATACTCTTATTTAAAACATGAAATGACCAGTTCTTTACACACACTAAATTCATGCATTAACAGATTGATATTGTGAGGCATAGACGCATTGAAAAGCACATATTGTTTTTTAGAGCCAATAAGTGTTATTTTGGATATCATTAATCCGAATTCCTCTTAATTTCGAAGTATTTTTTCGGTCTCAATTTTACTGTCTAAATTTTTATTACAAATGTGATGTTTTTTATTCATGAAAGGTTGGCAAATACTTGTAAAAAGCGTTTATATCATAGTTTTACGTTTAGGCGAACATTTTACACTTTTTCATCACATTATAATAATGTAAAATCAAACACATTGTATTAAAAGATATTTGAAACGTCCAATCACATGGTATAGTAAGATAACTTACACACTATAACTCTTATTTGGAGTACATTGAAATGTTAAAGTTGAATAATCGTTATAAATTAAAATTAAAGTAAAACTCAAGAAGGTTTTGGAGCCGTCATTTTTGTAAGTTGTTAAATACCGTCCAATGTTTGTAATATACAAATGTAAGATATACAACATGATGTATGGTGACGGGGCAGAGAAGCATAGACAACCATACAGCCTAACTATATGGCGTAAATGCTTTAATAAACACTGTCACAGCTTGTTTGTATGTATGACAAACCGATTGTGTTAAAGGTTGATCGTATTAATTACAAAATCCTTAAACTGTATAAATTACAATTCTTATTTTTAGCAACAAATCCATTTACTGAGATTTAATATATACACAAGTCCTTTATGAAACCTTAATATACACGGACTAAAGCTTGTAATATGTTCGCTAAATGCGAATATCACATTAAATCAACGGTATATATTGTCATCTATGTAGGGTGCCGCATATTCTTTTCTCGTTTAGGTAGTATATTTTTTGTTCATTTTGATAGAGAGAACGAGACATTTATGCACGAGGCAACTTATGCTATGGTTAAAATGAGAACGTTTTTGTTCTTCTTTTTGGCATTTGTTCAGTTTGGATTGAGAAGGGTTCAAGGTTAGCCGTATTTTCTTATTTCGTAAATCATGTAAGAATGTTGCATAGTTTTGTTTTTCTAAATATTCTAACTTATAGTTTACATATCTTTCATGATACATCTATAATATGTGAATGTTATTTTTATAATCATTATATAATTATTTTTGTCACAGCTGCTCCTTGTTGATATTTTTTATCAAAGTGCTTCCCAGTCCACGGTCTTGAGAGTAACAATATCTGCAAGTGTGAAGCGGAGGGTGGTTGTCTGGCACATATCGGAAACTACACGACCAAACATGGGTTGACAGTTACAGCAAAAGGAATGATGGGTGCGATGCATGTCCGTGTTAGAGTTAGGGCATCAGTTCGTGGAGATGAACTTACGTTCATGGCAAAAACCAACGGTATTTGTTCGATAATGTGTAGTGTTGAATTGTTAGTTATTTTAATTTAACAGATCATCGGACACTAAAACATGTGTAAGATTCATGCATGACATTGTAAAGTTTTATTTTGCAGTCGCTTATGAAATTATACATTATGGACTTTTTTAATTACAAAAGATCTACAATTCACGCAAATTACTACGCAACAATGCTCTTCGACGACTTCACTAGCCGAATATGCTGAATTAGGATGTTGTTTCCATGGCGGCATATGTCAATATCCAGGTACTGATGTACATTATTATGAAACATGTATGTTTAGGTTTTGGGTTGGAAGGAAATATCTCTTAAAAATCTTTTAACATTTCAAATGCCTTTAAAAAAATAACTTCCTGTTAAAATGGTCCGGTAAAAATACGTGAACGTATACCCCACACATGATGGCATTTGTGATTTGAGTACTTAAAAGTTTTTCTTCTTGTTCAATATCTCAAATAAAAATTTGTATTTGTTTAAATTGTACTATTCATATATTTACATGTCATTAAAATCAAACTAAGAAGGTTAGTTTTTACCTTTATTATGATGCATTTAATAAAATGTCAAATATCAAAGAGTAACTACTTTCATTATTAAACATACGACTTTATTTATATAACATGGAATGTCTTGCAGTAGTTTTGTTTTAGAATAAACTCAACTGTTTATGAAAGCATCGGAAAAGTGTAATTACATGAATTTACGAACAAAATGTTTAAATTTGGCATAGTTCAAATAATTATAATAACATTGGAATAAAATCAATTTGTAGTTCAAACGCTATGTTGGTAATGTACATCTTGGCTTAATTATCGAGTGAAAGAATTACTCCGATAATACTTTAGAGCGGATAATTTAAAAACATGAATACAATGTGTTCGGCTGCAATAATAGAACAATTAAATAAATAGTTGTCTTGGATAAACATATGTAATGATATCGTAATATAATATATAAATGGCATTATGTATACATAAATAATTATAATTTGATTCACTCTTTTGTTTTAAGTTTTTCGAATCACGAAATTGCTGTCAATGTCATTTACGCGTTCAAAAACAGTACAATCCAACGTTTGCGAGTTTTAATTGTGTTTTTTAATCACATTTAATGTATTTATGTTCAGAATACATAAGAACGTTGTGTAATGGATTGCATTTCAACAAGTCTTTGCTAAGTTGTTTGTTATTTCTGACTTTAAGCCAACAAAAATATCAAATTTTCCACATTGTGCCGATAAATTCAATAAATCATTGTTTTTTAAGGAAAACATGTGGTATATTGTTACGGACCTCTCCTTTGAGGTATACGGTTTTAAATACTTAATTACTTATAGCTTTCAAATAGCTGTTAATAAAGTGTTACGCTTGTTTCATCCGTTTTAAAATACGACAACAAGTCGAAATAAATGTTCAAACAATAATTTATTCGTGCGAAGACAATAATCGCAATAAACTTCGTGCGAAGACAATAATCGCAATAAACAACCAGTTTAGAGAGCAACACAATGTAAGTTATTTCTAACCGCCAGCTTCCCGGTTAATATACTAGGGTAGTGTTTACAAGGATTTACACATGTGACGCACAATCAGTCAGTTCTGCGTTCATTCAGAATTTATGTAAATATTACAATAAAAGTGATAAAAACGCTTCCAAAAACAGTGTTACTTAATGTAAACAATCTTCATATCAATGGATTACTACTATATAACTTATGTGATTATGACTTAAAGGTATTTACTTCGAAAAATTGAATGACAATAATCACGTCTATTCTAGATCTTGACTTTAGCTCAACTGTCCT